>VZTQ01009091.1:47686-219755 GCA_013400755.1 Pelecanoides urinatrix
TGCGGCGGTGCTGCCCGGCTCCCGCTCTTTCCCCCCCTGTGCGGCAGCGGGAGGCAGAGGGCCTGCGGGGAAGCCACGAGCGGCGGTGCCTCCCCTCGCTCTCCACGCGCAGCGGTAGCGCGGGCGAGGAGGGTGCCTGCCCTGCCCGGGCCGGGCTGAGCCGAGCGGCACCAGCACACCCGGGGCCTGACCTTCCCTCGTTGTCCCCTTGCCCCGCTCTCAGGAGGCGGCTGGGAGCGGCCCCATCCACCCGGGTCAGCCCGCGGCAAGACGGACCCTCCTCCCCGGGGTCGCTGCCCCGCCGCGGGGGCCCGGCCGGCTGCAGCCCCGGGCAGGGGAGCGGCGGCGGCGACCGGTCACCGCCCGGGCCAGGGCACAGAGGGCAGCGGGGCCTAGGCCGCTGCCACCGGCCGGCGGCCCCCGTCGTGCTCGCTGGTGTCCCCTGGGGTTCAGCCCTGCCCCGTTTGCCCACAAACCTGGTGTCCGGCACCCCGAGGCGATTAACGATCAATCGGGCCCCGCGGAGAGCAGCCAGGGCACGACGTGCCACACGCACAACTTATTTTGCTCCACTTTGCAGTTCCAACACAGAAGGGAACGGCTTTCTTCCTGAAATTGTTGCTGCCTCTCGCCAGATTTTGAGCTGTGGCGCGACCTTCGTGCCAAGCCACGTGATTTTTCAGGATGTGTTTTTTTAGCCTGAAAAGTCCTGGTTGATCTTCCCGTTGCACCGCTGGAAGCCTTTTGCTCTAAATGTAGCTTGATTTATAACCTGCCCTTGGACGGAGAGGATCAAGGCGGAACGCTGCCTTTCGGCAAGCATCCCTGTGGCCACTGCGTCCCGCGGGTGCAGCGTGCGTTCAACCTGCAGGCTTGATGAAAGATGCGCTTTTTATTTCTCTATGGCCGGTAAACTATTTATCAATGGCGATTAAAAAAAAAAAAAGCTGAGTTTTTGAGGGCAAATTTGAAGACAGTTTTGTTCTTCAGGGCACCACTAATCTTGATACAAAGTAAATGTCAATGAGCAAATGAGCAATCCTAGTTGATGTATCAATATCCCTCCTTTATATATTAGTGCTTACACGGACATAGAATGAAGCGCATGGTAGTCGCTCAATTGACCACAGAAAGCTGAAGGTCTGAGTCCGTCCCGCAGCCTGGAACCTGTGCATCCAGCGAGTCAACATATTTCTAGCCTGAAATTTATCCCACGAAGCCATTCCCCCTTGGGGATGGGAGTAATAAAACTACTAACAAAGTACTTGTAAGAGATCAATTACACTGTGTGCAGTAGGTTTTGGACACTTGTCTGGGACTGCTAGTCAGGTTTCAGAGAACGACATTAATGCAGCACCTGGAAAAATGGTGGTACAGTGTCATTATCTAATTTCCACCTTTGAAAAAAAGCTCTGAAGGTAAGGGCTAGAAATTTTGTAATGATACCAGGGCTTAATACAAAGACATTAACACATATGGGTGAGGAATGTCGCACAGAGCCCGGTTTGCCGTTAGCTAGGAAAGCATTGTGTGCAAGGTAAAGTATAAATTATGTCAACGGAATAGTTACATCAACTAGAATATGAAACCAGAGTTCCTAAACTGCTGCTGAGATGCTGAGATGGAGCCTGCCTTCTGCTTTACATAGATGGGCAGCGCACTTTCTTCATTGTTTGATTAGCAAAATGTCCCTAAGCACATGTAATTTTTTCTGTTGCTGCCTCCCTGACTGACTATACTTCTCCCTGGCAAGAGCAGAATGCAGAAGGCCTTCATCTTTCCAAACTGTTTACATGATGCTTCTGCTGACGACAAAGTAGCAACAATAAAATATAACCACAGACACAAAAGTGTGCTACTGTACGGAGAAAGAAATTGAACAGGATCCAAAAAAACCCAAGTAACTTTTATAATAGTGTTCTATTAATAAACAAACCCAAAATACATTAAGGACTAGAAACACAAAAATATTCATAGTTGCCTGTCAGAAGTTAGATCTCTTATTGTATTATTTTAATAGATAGTAGTTTACAAAGATTCACATTCTTTCTCCTATTTCAACATGGAAATATGTGCACGTGTTTAAGTAACAGCTTTTCCAGTGTTTGTGGAAATTATTTTATTTGAAGTCCGTGTACATCCCTTTCATGTGAACAAGATCCTTTCTTTTCAGTGAAAGAACAATTCCAAAGCTACACACAACTAACCAGCAGCCAGCTCTCAGGCTATTTTCTGGGAGCCTTTCTGTATTTCCTCTGAGGGAGTGATGGACAGGTCTGACGAGCCTGGAGTGATGTGACAGAAAGATATCACAAAATTAAGAGAACAGGGCTGAAGGAGGACCACCTCCAGCACTTGCGTGTAAGCAAGGAAGTGCCTAGAAGGCACCATTATGGGGAAGCGCTCAAAGCCCTTTTGGGATACAAGCGGTTTAGCGCAGGAAGACGAGGAGGAGGGGTTTCCCTTTATGTGGAGAGCAGCTGGAGTGCATGGAGTTCTGCCTGGGATAGATGATGAACCAACTGAGAGCTTATGAGTAAGGATTAAAAAGCAAATGGGTACTGGTGGCATTGTAGCAGGTGTCTACTATGGGCAGGCATACTAACAGGAAAGGAGGGGCTCATCGGGGATGAGAAGGTCGAAGGAAGCCTTGGATGCAGTCATCACGAGAGAGAATCATAGAGTCATAGAATCACTAAGGTTGGAAAAGACCTCTAAGGTCATCGAGTCCAACCGTCAACCCAACCCCCCCATGCCCACTAAACCATGTCCCCAAGCGCCTCATCTACACGTCTTTTAAATCCCTCCAGGGATGGGGACTCCACCACTGCCCTGGGCAGCCTGTGCCAAGGCCTGGCCACTCTTGCAGGAAATAATTTTTTCCNAAGGCAAAAAGCAAGATCACAGTGCTGGATTTGAGGAAAGCAGGCTTTGGCCTTTTCAGGGATCTGCTTGGTACAGTCCTGCGGGACAAGGGCTTGGAGGGAAGAGGTGCCCAAGGAGGCTGGTTAATATTCAAGGGTCACCTCCTCCAAGCTCATTAGTAGTCCATCCTAAGGAGCAGGAAGTCAAGCACAAACACCAGGAGGCCTGCGTGGATGAACAAGGAGCTCCTGGCAAAAGTCCAACAAAGCAAAAAAAAAAAGGGGAAATACACAGAAGGTGAAACCAGAGACAAGTAACCTAGAAGGAATACAGAAATGTTGTCCCAGCGTGCAGAGATGTGGTTAGGAAAGTCAAAGCCAAAGTGGGACTAGATCTGGCCAGGGATGTCAAAGGCAACAAGAAGGGCTTCTGTAAGTATATAGATGACAAAAAGAAGACTAAGGAGAATGTGAGCCTATTGATGAATAGGACAGGGGACCTGATTACACAGGACATGGAAAACGCTGAGGTACTCAATGCCTTCTTTGCCTCCGTCTTTATTAGGAAGACCGGCCTTCGGGAATCCCAGGTCCCAGAGACCAGGGAGAAAGACTGGAGCAAGGAAGATATACTCTTGGTGGAAGAGAATCAGATCAGAGAATACTTAAGCAAACTGGACATACGTAAGTCCATGGACCCTGATGGGACGCACCCACAAGCACTGAGGGAGCTGGCTTTGTCATTGCGAGGCCACTCTCAATAATCTTTGATTGATTGTGGCAATTGGGAGAGGTGCTTGAGCACTGGAAAAAAAACAAATATCACTCCTATCTTCAAGAAGGGCAAGCAAGAGGACCCAGGGAACTACAGACCAGTCAGTCTCACCTTGAGCCCTGGGAAGGTGATGCAGCAGCTAATCCTGGAAACAATTTCCAGGCCCATGAAGGACAAGGAAGTTGTCAGCAGCAGTCAGCATGGCTTTACCAAGAAGTCATGCTTGACCAACCTGATAACCTTCTGTGATGAAATGACTGGCCTGGTAGCTGAGGGGAAAGCAGTGGATATTTTCTACCTGGATTCAGTAAAGCTTTCGACACTGTCTCCCATAAGGTCCTCATAGAGAAGCTGTTGAAGTATGGGTTGGATGAGCAGACAGTGAGGTGGATTGAAAACTGTCTGAATGGCCGGGCCCAGAGCATGGTGATCAGTGGCTTGAGGTCCAGTTGGAGGCCAGTAACTAGCAGTGTACCCCAGAGGTCCATACTGGATCCAATCCTGTTTAACATCTTCACTAATGACCTAGATGGTGGGGCAGAGGGTACCCTCAGCTCGTTTGCTGATGACACAAAACTGGGAGGCATGGCTGATGCACCAGGGGGTTGTGCTGCCATGTGGAGGGACATGCTGGAAAAATGGGCTGACAAGGACCTCATGAAATTCAACAAGGAGAAGTGCAAAGTTCTGCATCTGGCGAGGAACAACCCCATGCACCAGTACATGCTGGGGGCCACCCAACTGGAAAGCATCTTTGCAGAAATGGACCTGGGGGTCCTGGTAGACGCAAAGTTGGACATGAGCCAGCGATGTGCCCTCGTGGCAAAGAAGGCTGATGGCATCCTGCGCTGCCTTAGGCCAAGTAGTGCCAGCAGGTCGAGGTGATCCTTCCCCTCTGCTCAGCACTGGTGAGGCCACACCTGGAGTACTGTGTCCAGTTCTGCGGTCCATACTGGAGAGACTCCAGTGAAAGGCCACAAAGATGGTTAAGGGACCGGAGCACCTCTCCTATGAGGAGAGGCTGAGAGATCTGGGGCTGTGCAGCCTGGAGAAGAGAAGGCTCAGAGGGAATCTTATCAATGTCTATAAATACCTGAAGGAAGAGTGCAAAGAGGTCGGAGTCAGGCTCCCAGGAACTGGGCTCAGGGGTGCCCAGTGACAGGACCAGAGGCAACAGGCACAAACTGAAACACAGGAGGTTCCCTCTGAACATCAGGAATCACTTTTTTACTGTGAGGTGACGGAGCAGTGCCACAGGTTGCCCAGGGAGGTTGTGCAGCCTCCCTCTCTGGAGCTATTCAAAAGCCACGTGGACGCAACCAGCTCTAGGTGGTCCTGCTTGAGCAGGGGGCTTGGACCAGATGACCTCCAGAGGTTTGTTCCAACCTCAGCCGTTCTGTGATTCTGTGTGACCCTTGTGAACTTCCTGGTCAACACTAGAGACAGATTTCTTCTGAAAAAAGAGGTGTTTTCCGTATGAGCTATTGGCCTTTATAATCTCTCTCTGAAAACAAAATCCTACCTGTTTTATTTTCCATGGTTAGTAATGGTCAGCAGCGTTATTTTTTTTTCTTCTTCTGAACTTTTATTCTATGACAAATGGTCAACAGTTTTCATTATCTTCCTTTCACACTTCCTTAATCCCAGTACCGTCTGGACCAAAGCATTCACCCAATTCCTCTCTTATCCTGCACAGAACACTTCTGGCCTATGCATTAAAGGTATATGCTTTACTGCATACCACACCTGTTTCTTTTGTTAAATCTAATCTAAGTAAATTGATTCCAGCATATCTTTAACCCCTGCATGACACTTTCATCAAAACTAAAGACTGCCAGCTGCAAGCAAGTGTTCTTATCTGTGAATCAAACAAAGCATAGCACTTTAGTGGGCCAGACCACTATTTAGTGACTACAGAAAACAGTAAATAACAAAACACCTTCATTAATTTTGAAGGCAAGACATTTAATTCATCTTTGAGTCATATCTGAGATTTATGGTTTTCAAAACATTAAATACAACAAAACAAAAACATCGCAAGCCTCAGAAGCTACTTTATTCATTTCATAACAATAACTCAGAGGAGAAAGTGTAAACAGGTAAAGTATAATTGATACATCTTAGCTCTGACAGCTCAGATGTATGCAAAGCAGGGAGGAGTTCAAGGAGGCAACCAAACAATTAAAGGAGAATATGCCAAGATAATCTGATTGAAAGGTGTATGGTATATGTATTTCTATGTCCAACCTACATTCTGCCTTCTTTATGTGAAGGTATTGAAATTGAATTGAATTGAATTGAAGTTTATTGAAAGAGGAGGAATATTTCCATCTCTTTGAGGGGTGTAATAGGGTGGGAAGGGAATGTCTTATTTTTTATCCACTCTGTAGCTGGCAGAAGAACATAGACTTATTGATTACAATTAAAACAAAAAAAAATTATTCTCTTTATTCAGCTCCATTAGTGACATTTCCAGTCCAACTGGTAGATAATACTAAGGCACTTGCTATGAGCAGTCTTTAAATAACTTGCTAGCTCTTGGTTTTCTAATAGGTCTTTAAGCATTAGCTGAAACATTCTTATAGTGATAAGAGGGATTACATTAGCAGTCTTCTGATTTTGCACCATTTTTATTTGGCAATAACTCCACTATAGCTGACATATTTAGAGAGGGTAGATTCAGAGTTTTATTTCTTAGAGAAAAAAGAGATACTAAATACAATCCCAAATTCCTCAGAAATGTTTGCGACAGTAAATGTGGTGCACATTTGCCTTTTTCTCTCTAAATTCTGAACCAGTAGAATTTTTTAACTTAATAAATGATAATGGTAAGTAAACACTTAGGCTGTTAGTAAGTGTCCGGTTCTGGACATAGGTCCTTCCTGCAGTAGTTGCTTATGACTGAAAAGACTAACTCCTACATCTGCTAGGGGAACTGCTCTTACTAGGAGTAATTCACCTTAGTCAACATGAGCCAGAGCAAAGATGTACAACATACCAGTTACTTGAGCTAACTGGGCTCATTTTGGCACAAGTGGACTAAGGAACACTTACGTGTTCCTCCTCCAGAGGCTGGGGAATCAGTAAACTACACGAAAACACCACTTAAAAGCAGCTGGAGAGAAATTATTGGCAGTAACCTCATCTACCAACACTGCTGTAGCATCCTGCACAGCTGCTCACGGCCTTAAGTGAGATTTTTCAAAAGGGTGTAAGCGAGCTGGCTGCATGCTCTTGACTCTTCTGCAGCAGTCACTGCTCACCGTACTCAACTTTGCAGTGGAGGTGACAGATCATTCCCCTAAAAGCCAACGTGAGTGACATCTCTCCATGAAATTGCACTAATAAGGGGAGAAGAGAAATAGAAATGTTTAAAGAACAGGCGCGTTCTAAAGGGATTGTAATTATACCAATAAAACTGAGGTATGACATTAACACTATTACTGTAATTTGTTTTCACTTTTGTTGTGCTGTACTTTTAATACGCCGTTCAGTGCGCCATGATTGTTTAAAGCAGAAAAAAACCCCGTATAATCATTACAAGCTTTGTCTGTAGACAAGCCAGTAAGGCAACTTCTACATAATATGACACTGCACAATAACTACACCCTAAACAAAAGCGCGCTCCCCCGTAAGCATGTGTGAATGTGTGTGTGTGTCTACAGACCAGACTGTCATATTTGCAAACTTGGATACTTAGGCTTAAATATAAGCCCCTGAGAAAGAAGCCACATTTTAAAAAGTGCCCACCTTCTATTACTTGACAAATATGAAAGTCAGGCTTTTAAGTAATGTAGAAATTTGGCATTCAGGTTCAAAGTTTTGAAAATATTCAGGGATGTAAAGGTGGCTTGTGAATTTTTCCAGTGGACTGTCCAAATCTAAAGGTTTGTAAAAAATCTAATTGTGGGTCATATTCACATGCCAGACATGCACTTCAGTCCTGCACTTAATGAAGGGATGGAGCAAGGTTCCTCTGGAGCAGGACGATCCCACATCCCAGGTGGATTACAAAGTCCTGAATACCAGTGTAGCAACTGTGCTCTTATGAGGTGCAATATCACTCCACTTTTTCATCTGAGATATGGGTTTTCCTGTTCCCTTTTCAAACTACAGCTGTCTGATCTTACGTGCCGTATCATAAGACCTGATAAAGGGGCACATCGCCTTTGCTCCTTCGAAAAAGAGAAACAAAGGCAGAAAATACACTTGCTGACTCTTTTTGAAGGCTTTCAATGATCAGTTCAGAGTCAAAGTTGAAAGCCACAAAGATTGAGCCAATAGGAAAAACTGGGCAGGAGGACTTTAATGGAATTTAAATAAGTTAATATGTTTATCTTTAGATTTATACACTTCCCCTTGGCACCTAACCTTAATCTACACAAGTCAGAACATTTTAGCCAAATTGCATTTTCAGTTGGCAAGTAATTGCCATTTTTAGATAGAGGTCTACCAGCTGAGATAATTGGGATGAGCTGGCGTGGAAGTTTACATTAGCAATTGGCAACTTTCTTCCTAACTGTTTTCTTTGGAACACTGAACAGGAAAACAGGAGAAGATTGGCCTTTTTTCCTATGATTTATATGTGCTATTTCTAGGGTGTGGAAAAGCCACAGAAAGGTCTTGAAATTTCAAAATAAAGCAAATAGCATGTTGTAATATACTTTACAAATGATAATGTAAACCGCACATATACATAAGGAGGATTTTTAAAAATATGTTCCTTGGCTGTGAACTTAGGGAACATTTAGAGTCAAACTGGGGGGACTAGAATAAGAATTTATTCGTCTTCTCCCAAATACACAAATTGTTTATTGTATTGAAAATGGACAGTAGAACATATGCAGCCTGTTTGGTGGGTAAACAGTCAAAAATAGGAATGTCCAGCTGTCTCTAGTTATTTTTTTCCTCTGATCTCTTTCAGACATCCCATGATTTCTTAGGCAATCTTCTGCAAACGTGGACCTGGACCTTCTGCCTTTGTTGCCCAGCCTCCCACGTGCTGGTGAAATTCCAGCCGTTCCCCACCCACGCGATGCTAATCCTGTCGGTCAATGGATGGTGAGTAACAGTCGCTCTTTCTCTACCCGGAGACATTGGATGGCAAGCCTTAAATCCCTCCCATCTTAATCTGTGAAGCAGTAGGTTATACAGTCTATGCCCTGTTCTTACAAATCCCCAAAGCCTTTGCAATTCGATAGCCAAAAACTTAGAAACATACATAAATGAGCCTTATTAGTCATTGGTGCTTGAAACACTATCTTTGTTTTCCAAGGGAAAGAAAACAGGTTACTAGACGGTTAGCATGAATTGGCATTATAACTTTGTGAAATCTTATTTTTAATTTCCCAATTGTTTATTTGCTGAAGTTACCCAAAGCCCATCTACATTTCTGAAACTTGATAATACTTTTGCCTCCACACGTTTCAGTTTTGTTGTTATAAATTTGTTTTAATTAACCTTTGCTCCTAATTCTGAAAAATTAACCAATAAAATCTGAGAATGACACTCAGAGAAAGACGGATACTTGCATAAGGATACTTAAACAGTATGAAACTGTATTTCTGTACCTTTGCTAGATAAAACTGAAATGGAAGTAAGTCCAGGAAGTTAACTGAATATAATACCAAGGTAAGTCAGCTATATAGTTAAAAATGTATTAGTGATCTAGCAAAGTTCAATCTTACAGCCATGTTGGTTCTCAAGAAAACTGAAACCAGTCGGATAATATGATCACTGAAAAACATTCTGCAGAGAGTTTTTTTTGGGGAAAAAAAATCTTGCACAATATCATTAAGATTTAGACCATTTGTATTAGTAAAACTGAAGAATTTGCTCTATGATCAGCTAAAGCAATTATTTTTTTTCCTCACAGATTTGTATTTTTGTTCACTAAAACTCTACTCTTTCTACAAGCGTGGCAATAACGCCAGCGTTTTCATATGTTTTAAGAGACATCTCTCATTCTTTATCTAGTCCTAAATTACTCATGTTGATTGGCTGGACAGGTCATATTGTTCATACATGCTGATTAACAGCTAGTGTCAAATACTGTGTCATGGCTGAATTTCACCTTTTTTCACCAAAACTTTTATTTTAGTTCTTTTGAGAGCTTCCCTACTTTCAAGTTCGGTTGAAAATGTCCGTTGCAACCATTTTGCATTTGTTGTAAAAACTATTTGAGGGAATTAGATGGACAGATGAATGTAGCAAAAATAGTCACACCCTCTTTCTAGTAGCTAATAAAAACAGGAAGCAAAATATTTAATGTTATCCCTCATTTAACTTCAAAGATAAGAGTCTCTTCTTTGTTCTTCACAGCAAATGGGCTTTTAAGATGAGATTCTATAGACATAATTAATCCTAAAAATTTTCAGCTTAAAAGAATGTGTATATCTGAACAACTGTCCTGATTTGGTAACCTTTAAGTAATACCTAATTTCAGACTTCCTCAAATCAGAAGTTATTACCCAAAATGAATACTAAGGTGACTTGTGTGAGACTGACCTTTATCCAGTTACCGGCAGGCATAGCCAAGTCAGAATACCCATTACCCATTACCAACTGGTAGGCCAATTCACGCAGAAGAATGAAAGGACCTCGTGATAGGGTACTCACTCGATCCTCAGGGACAGTGTATTCAAAACGGGGTTGAGATGCTGTAGTTGTGTGAGTGTGTTGTGTGATATTAACATGAAAGATATTAACATCATTCATGTTAATATAGTTTTACACTAATTTGTTGTTGATACATTTCATATATTTTCTCCAAACAGATTCAGTAGGCAATAGAAATATTTGAACGTAAAATGTAAGTGTTCTAACAGGACAAAGGTCTGTTATTTGTAGCTCCGTATTCGGCTGATACCAGATTGCTCAGTCTGCATCAGTTCCGCTGTTCATGAGCAAATGGAATACCCAATTTAGTGATTTTATAGTTTTAAAAGAAATTCTGCTTCAGTTCTCTGTGGAAAGATACAACTGTATGGCAACTGTCAAGAATTTTAGAAACTTGCTTTGGATAATGTTATAACATTTGTCTCATGGGGAACCTAGTTCAGAGATTGGGTTAAAAGTTAACCTGAGACAAGTCTCATTTGTGCTGGAATAATATTCCCAATATACTTATAGCACCATAAATACTTTGAAAGAGGCATGAACTTCCATTAGTGAAAAAATAAAAAGCTTTGCCTACACAGAAGAGGATAAATTTCAATTTCCCCTCCTTACCTTGCCTTTACAAGAGGTTGCCGTTGAAGGAAAATGTGCAGAACTTGCGCGTATCGATACCAACCCACAGAAGTAGTAGCTGAAATCGATGAGCAGAATAACTTTAGGGTGTGCAAGCTCAAAACCAGCTCTCCCTGCCCCCTGCTCCCCTTGTGCAGCTTTCGGTCGGCTGCCAAGGTAGGAAGGGAGAGGACGTGGCGGTGGCTTTGCCCGGCTCCCTGGAAGCTGCCTGCTTAGGCAAGTCGCATTTACTCCTTTGCCTGATACCCAGGAGGGGCACAAGGGTGACTGAGCTGCTTCTGCTTTCTGCGTTTGCTCTTCAGTCTGAAAATCTCAGAACGTTTCAATTGGCAGCACCAGCTTTTGCAGCTTGATCCGGAAATCTGGCAGTACTTGATGCCGTATTTGAAAGTATCCATTCCTCTAGGCAAGCGATTAAACAAGACTCTCTTTTTACTAAAAGGAGGAGAAAGGCAGAAATAGAGCGCGAGCTTTCATGCCTTGGTGTTGTGTCCTGGAGGAATTCTGGAGGCTCTGAAACTAAAGGCAAACAGCTCCAAGCTCTTCTTTTGCTTTTCAGCTTGCCTTAATCCCATAATGTGCCTGAAGAGTTTGACTCACGAGTTTTAAACATCTAAAATAAGCAATTGGGATAAGCATTTGCACTGAACGTGGAGAATGGATAGCAAAGAGGTAAATCAAAAGACAGCCAAGTTGTAATACTTTTCAAAAGACTGTGATAGAAAAGTCTTCAGTGACTTACTCTTTCCACTGCAGCAGCCACAGAAGGACTCCCTCTGACGTGTCTCAAATGCAAAGGCAGGATGAAGAGCAGGAAAAACATGCCTATTTCTTCCTCTGCTGAAAGATGGAGCTGGGGGAGATCTAAGACCTCTTGCTCTGCCCTGTCAAAAATTGGGCAGACAGAACATAGCTGATACAGAATGAGAAGAAAGCTGCACACCTTTCAGATGTTCACAGAAATGTTCCTGGGGGCCCAAGGAAGGATTGTCATACCCAGGATGCAAAGATGCTCAGGAAAGCAAAGATAAATTATAAAAGGTATGAAGTTGATGTGCTTAAAGTGCTTTCAAATCTAGTGATGAATTAAATTCCCTCAGATTAAGGCACTTTCCTTCTGAGTTAGTGTGTCTGTATAGTGGTTGAACATAAATTCAGTGATGTGCATTGACATCACGGCTCAAGTTGGTCCCTTTTATCTTTCCTGCATGCTCCAGAGATGCTGTGTCCCTCCCGGGAGTGGTAGGGATGCACCCAAGCTCTCTCTGCCTGTCCTAGCCCCAGATCGGGAAGTGGGAAAGTACATTGGAGAAGTATGGACGCTGACTGAACCTGAGCCAGCATGGGTCCCGATGCAGTTTAACTGTATTATCTCGGCACAGTGCCTAAGTGCCCTGAAGCATTAGAGCTTTTAGTAACTCAGTGGTACCGTTGCAAAAAGGTGGTGTATGTCTCCTCCTCAAAAATAAAGCAATTTTGCTTTTGTCTGTCAAGAACTTGCTAGGAAGATACTAACTTGACTGACCCAATTTCTATGTCTAAATTCATCCTTTACTGTCACACAGAGCCCTTCGATAAGTTTCCGTAGTCTGTCTTGGATCAAGTATGGATCTTCTTTTCTCATCCCTGTTGTTTGAAGAAAGAACTTCACAGCACTTATGATTAGAAACGTAGATAAGTATTCTAGCTTTTACTTTCTTATTTATTTATTTATTTGAAATAGCCCTTTACCAGGTTTCTGTTCCTCCCGTAAGATGGATTCTTCATTATTTGTATCATTCCAATAGCCCTCTTCTGTCTCCATTCCGGTTTAAAATACATCTCTGTGAATAAAATGACTAGAACTATGTAAAATATTCTACCCTAGCTCATACCGATGCCTTGTATAACGTAGAAGGCAGCGTCTTTTCCTTGTATTCAGTGAAAATGATAGAGTCTGGACTTGTTTTTTTCTCTTTCTACAGTCACGTCACCACTGGCAAGCTCCCTGTCATCCTTTGGTTCACTGTTTTATCCTGTTTCATATGCTTCTCTTTCACCTCCAGCTGATAAACATCCAGTTTTTAGAAAATGCTTTTGTCAGCAGTTACTAAGTGGATGCCTGTGTGCTTTGTACCATGCGAACCCATTGCTGCTGCTCGGTCTTAGAGGTCTCGGAGGTCATACTTTCTGTGCAGTAAGGTAGTCCTCAGCAGTACCTTCATTTGGCAGTCAGCTAGAATCTCATGGGCACACACCTTGTTCTCTCACTAATGACAGCACCGTGCAGGATCAGTCCTAAGTCTGATGGGTGTGCAATGCCACTGGTGAAAATTTCATCTTGGGGACTTTCTTTTCAATATATGCCCACTTTAGCCTTCTGCTTAGTTTTTGCCTTATCTATCTTCCAGTTCCTATATTGACACCTTTCCTGAACTCCTTAAACAATAATTTCCTGTGTGGTAAAGTACCAAATGATTTATAATAATCCACACTATTAGAAACATGACATTTACTCTTACCTTACAAGAAAGTTATCTTGTCGAATGTAAATTATGTCAGACTAACCCAGTATGCACCTCTGATAAAGAAAACCACATTATAGTTTAGCTCTCTTTCCATTTGCCTCCACAGCTCATTGTTCTTGACTTTAAAAATCTGTGCTTAGGGCTCCTGTAGGGGTGAATAAACTGATGAGAATGCAGCCACCTAGATCACTTCACCCATTCCTTCCCCAAAAACTTTCTGTAATTAGAAATGCTATCTCCAGTCAGAGGGCAGGTTCTCTCATTTTCACACCACACATTCCCAGACTGATAGAGTCATTAAAAACATCTGCTACTGAACTTGCAATTTCAGGTGTGCTTCTTTTAGTGTTTTAGCTGGTCCCTTTTTCTCTCCCTCTCCTTCTTCCTTTATTTCACCACAGTCAGCAGCCCAAACTCTGCTTTTACTTTGAATATGCTAATGAAATTACCATTCCTACTCTCATTCCTGATTAGGTACCCCGTCATTACCCCCATCATCTTCATTTCTACTGAAAACTAAAGTATTAATTTAGTATACAGTATACGTTCCCTTATTCATCTTTAATCATCCTTCTCTTCTCAGTCTGTCTTTCTTTCCTTGTTCCTGTCTTGTATAGCTGGTGAAGACATCATTAGCATTTGTTTTTGTTTTCCTTCTAAGGTAAAGCTTAATTGGCCTTTTAACTAAATTTATTTCTTTTTTTTTTTCTAACCTTCAAGACAGAGCCCTCTTAGCTTATCGCGCTCTTTTGGTGCTTCAATTCTGTTTGTCCTTTTAACATCCCGTCTGATGTATTTATTCATTTTAGTAGGTCTGCAGCCCATGCCTAGCAACCTTTTTCTCCTTGCTTGGAAGTCTGGCTCTGGGTAGCAGTGGAACTTAGACCTCACGTAATTCTGCTTGTACTCAAATCCATAAACGGCTCTTCCTAGTCAATCTCACCAATTTGTACTCAGTTTCTCAAAATTTCTTTCTATAAAACTGAAAATCTGTTTTTGTATGTCATATAATCCAAAGCGATCTGATTCAATTGCTTCAGTCCAGCGTTATCCCCTACATCCAGGTATTTTATAAGGTCCTTGTTGTCTTTCCGAAATTAAGTTCAGTATGAAATCCGTTAGCTCGTTGTGGTGGGTTCACCCCAGACAGCAGCTAAGCGTGCACCCCCTCAACATTATATAGTATGGAATATCCCTGTGGTCATTTTGGGTCAGTTGTGCCGGCTGTGTCCCCTCCCAGCCTCTTGCACGCCTCTTGCCCTCCTCGCTTTGGGGTGCAGAGCAGGAAAAACAAAACCTCGATGCTGTGCAAGCACTGCTCAGCAATAGCCAAAACACTGGAGTGTTACCAACATTGGTTTAGACACAAAGCCAAAACACAGCACTGCATGGGCTGTTACAAAGAAAATTAACTCCATCCCAGCCAGAACCATTATATTCATTAAAAGATAAATCAATCAGCTGTCACATTCAACATTTGTGATCCTAGCACATTCATGTTTTTTAGAATTTCTGTATCCCAGATCTGTCCATTATGTGGTACTCATGGCTTCTGGTTTTGTAAGTTATATATTATGTTGGGATGATGAAGAAAAATACGGACAAGTAAAACCCTAAATGCCCCAAATCCCAAGGCAAATGTTAAAAACGAATACCTGGAGAGTTTTTAATATGTCAGTTTTCAAACCCATCTCATCATGTTGTGGGTCCCTGAATTTTAGACATGACGTTGCACGGGGGTTAATTTGACCCTGCATCATCTCACAGTTTATTTTTTTTAATGGAAATTTCTTGGAGCACACTGCAATCTATACAAGGCTATTCTGTTGGACAGCAGCTTCTCCCTTTGATTCTTCAACTAGTGTAGGTATAGTAGGGTTGGACATAACTGCTTTTCCCCTATCATGTGCAATGGAGAAAGTGCTTTGCAACATTGTGCTAAAAGCAGAAAGGATCTTTACCATTTTCCATTCCCTCAGATGAATATTTAAGTCTCAGACTAACAAGTTATCAGTATTATTTTGGTGGTAAAAAGAGTAAGGAGGATATTTATCTATAATGGCAAACTTGCCAGTGACAGCTGTGTTAAGAAACGTAACTCTTCGCAGCTAAGGCAGCCAGGGCATGTCGCTCATTTTGCACCATAATTTAAAAATAATTTGGTTTTTTGCTTTATATTTCTGTATTGTGTATGCTGATTCATGAAAGCTTCATCTGTGTTAGAAGTTTTTATCTTGTTTCACTTTGTGATATATTATGTTGTCTTCTTTTATTAAGGACATTACTCACATCTTGAAGGCCAAGGTTATCTGTGTCGGTCTGGATGCTCAGAATTATCAGTAAATTTCTGTGTTGAGGGCCTTGTACATGCTCCTGAATTGTGTAGGACCAAGAAAATGTGCTATAGCTTTTCAGTCTGAACCATTAGTGTAATAGTTAAAGAGATGCCTTTGTAATACTAACATTAATGAATCAGGAGCCTTTGTGTCCACAGTCGTTAAATTCTGTCATTATTTGTAAATTTAAAGTCCTTAAGCATTTTTTAAGATCTCACTGAAAACATTGTGGAAATTTTCCAGATCTTCATGGCAACCTTCTTTCTCCATCACATGCACTCACAGATGCACAGACTTAGTCAAGTTTCAAATATCCTCAGCAGCAATGAAACCAAAGAGCAGTGACACATATATTGCTTTGTTTAGCTATTCCTGTAGAAGAAATAATACTATATAGACACGGAGTTGAAAACAGGAAATGCAGATGGTGCAAAGGCAAATGGTACAATGCTGTCATATGTTTGTGGGAAACAAACAAAAAAAAATCCATCTTAAGACATCTGATAGTGGGAGTTCTGTCTTCTGTTGTCCTTAATTGCCCTGAGTCTTAATGACGCTCGTGTCCTTGATCAGATTTCTCTTACTCCAAATCACCCCACTCATTTCAACAGGACTGCTTTGGGATTCATCACTGTTCACTAGGAGGCGGAGTATTACAATTTGGCCCTAGTTTAGTAACCATTTAGTTAAATGTATTCATCTTGAATGATAACTATGGATCTTCTTTTCTAAGAGCACACTGATAATATTTCATTTCACCGTGATAATATTAATTTCATTTCAGTTATAATACTCATTGAGGTCACATTAATTTGGTAGTGTCCACTAGCAAAGCCATTCATGATGTGGAAGTAGTGGAAACATAAAGACCATTTGATTCAATGAGTTATACATTCTTAAGGTGTAGCTCTGCTTACCTGTAGTAATATTTCATTTACTTGCTTGGGCAACATCTCGTCTACCAGTCAGAACCAGAATCTGGGTCTAGATATAAAGAGACTGATGTTCTTGCCTACTTCCACAGAGATGGCAGGTGCTGTCCTGCACTGATTTTGAAGTAGACGTCTCCAAAAAATACATTATGTGAAAGTCAGTACTGTATATAAGAGAAGAAGGAGATATTCTGTGTGACTCCATTACTGTGACAAATTATTATCCTATCCCCAAGCACTTGTCTTAAAATTAAGAAAAATAGTTGCCAGGTACTCTCAATTCATTTCATGGTAGTGCTCTGGATCTTTTAAGTCATGTTGTATTTCGTGTTTTGAGGGGTTTTTTTTGCTTCTAATTTTTAAGAAATGGACTCCAGTCTTGTAACTATAACTTGCCACTTGAACTTTGTCTTTGAACTTCATGCCAGCACCGTTTGACTTACAGGAACAGTGAAAAGAAGGTATAATCCATCATAGATGACAGCCATTTGTTTTAAATCAAAGTTCTCTGATTTTAGCAATAAGCCTAAATGTTGAAATAAACAAAAACAGTTATATTTTTGCTTAAAAGTGGTTAAGACACCACAAAGCTACCAATTTCACCAATCTTTCGGTCTCTGGAATACAGATTTCAAAGAGAGATGAGGCCAGATGACTTCACGCAATTCTCAGTGAGAGAGAATTTATTAAAGTCAAGTCTGAATATCATACTTGATCCACAGCCTGTTCAGAAGCAGATTTATAATGAGTTTACTGCTCTCTACCATTAGGTATATATCCTTACTTCAGAGCACATAACAATGTAATAAAATAATAGACAATCTGTGTGAATAAATAACTCAGCATGTTGCTGTGCATTTTGAAAAGAAATTATAACTCCTTTAGAGTTTCCTAGCTATGATTTTGTGTTGTCACTTATTAATACTTTGCTTCTAGAATAATCCACATGCAAATGGAACAATGAACAAAGAGCCTTCTATGCCACGAGAGCATATTAAAGTAAGTCTTCAGAGAGTCATGTTCTACTGCTGGAGAAAACAGCCCTGAGTCAGCACTCCCTCCTCTCCTTTCCCCCCACCTTCCCTCCCTTCTTCACGCTGGCAGGAAATGAAAACTCTTTCAGCGTGTTACACGAAATGTGTAGAATCAATGTGACCGTTTCAGTCTTGCTGTATACCAGCCGTGAAAGCTTATTGATAGCATCTCCAGACATTTCCTAAGCTATTCAAAAATTATCACCTGTCTTCCCCACTTTCAATCTGATGAGACGTTAGAAGCTGTTATGCTTAAAAAAAAAAAAAAAAAAAGGCTGCACTTTCCAGAAAGACAAGTTTGTCTACTTTGGTTCTCTGAGAGTTACCCACGAGTTTAACTTACATGCTCCCATATGTTGCTTTTCTGTTAGAGTCTTTTCTGTATCCCAGAAGGTAGGAGAGTAAAGTAGATAGCATCTACTTTGACTCAATGGCCAAACTGAGAGGCAATGTATAAGTGGATGCAAGATCCGTATCAGTGAGTGGATGCAAGGCTTAGGGATACTTACCAAGCCCAAGCAAGTTTAAGCTAGTTTAATTTAAATGCTGAGCGTGGCAGAAGAAGGTGCTATACCAGGTTAAATTCCCTGGGACTAACTGAGGCCTGATCCAAAATTCAAAGGCTTAATGGCCTTTGAAGCAGATCTTGGATTCCCACCTGAATCTAGTGATGTGGTTAGCTGCCAAAACTGGTATGCTGTCATCGCTGGCTGATATTTTCAGATGTGGTCAAGTAAATAGCTTGATTTCTAGAAGTGTTCAGTACTCATTGCCCCTAAAGACTTAGTGACTGTGTAGCTGTATTTTACACACACACATATATATATATAGGCTGTTCCAGCTTAGCACTCAAGCTTGAACATTTCATTCACGCTGCATGCTGCGTTCTCCTAAAAACAAGCAATGCTCAAGTACATGAATGAACTTTACACATAAGATTTATACACACAATATCTCATTCAACCCTTTTTCTCATCTCTTTTCACCTTCTCCTCTCGCTGATTCTAGACCCACTAATCATTTTGGAGGTTGAAGATTTTTAAGCACAGGTGAAGACTAGCATGGATGAAGTACTGACAGCTTTCCACATGTCTCTACCAAGATATCACATTCTTGTGATAAGAGAACAGTCAAGTTTCTCTGTGCATTACCCAGAGCCTTTGCTGAGATTGTCAACAAGGTTGCCAATTAGAAGCAATTGTGACATTTTGTTCATGTGTGTGATACGAGACCTGCTGACTAGGAGTTGCTGAAACCACCAGCTCATTTCACAATATTTAAAGAGTAAATTACCATACCTAGCATTTTTGTCAACAAGCTGAGGGATTGATTGATTGGGTGTGTACGTCCTGCATAGTGATTATTGTCAGCCGTAGCTCTTCAACCTGTAACAGGGTGAATGCTGCTTTTAATTTACGAGGATGTCAAGACACTTGCAGACAAAGCGTTCGGGTAAGACTGGCTCTGCTCACCTTGAGTGATCCACTTGTACTCTCTCAGACCTCTTGCGTACGACGAATAGTGATTAATGCACAGGCTGTGTGAAAAAAAGGCATGACAGGAAAGAAGTGGGAAAAAAAAAAAAAAAAAGAAGAAAAGTGCTGGCAGGCACAAAAGTGAGAATGAAAAACTCTGAAAGCTGACTTGTACTCTGCATGAAAAACATTCCTACCCTTTATGGTGCCTGTGAAAATGCAAGGGGATGGCAACAATGCCAGACGGGAAAGGGTTAGTGCTCGTGGAATAGAAGGTGGTCTTAGAGGGAGCAGATAAGAGTATCAAAGTATATGTCAGAGTAGAGCATTCTCAAATCCCTTGATACTGAGCTCTCTCACGACTGGTGGTGTATACACATTCAAATCAGTCCATATACTGCATATATGAATGATGCAGCAGAGCAGAGTCTACCATTTGGAGAGTTCTTTCTCAATCGTTATTTGCTTTGTGGCACTCTGTCAGAGGCCTGATTGCTGACCAAACCCATCATCCCTAAGAATATTGGCAATATTGACAGTTTCTTCTCCTCAGCACACCCCTGGATGAAAGTGGCAACCATGTACATTCATTTCTACTGGTTTTTTTTCCTCTCCTCCTGGGCCACTAACTCTCTCTCAGCAAAGACCCCAGTTTTCTCTCCCTTTTCATTAGTCATGCTGCAATGAGAAGAACTTTTTAAGACCTATTTTGACACATTTATTCTGAAAATATGCTAATCTTTCACCATGCCTTTGTAAGAATTGCTTGATTTTGCAACTCTTCACATCTGAACACATAATGCCACCTCCAGTTCCTTCCATTTTTTGCTTTATTTCAGTATAAATTACACAACTTCCTCTACAATTTAAGGGCATCTTCCCTACAATTTTCCTATTCCATTCTCACTTTTCTGCTTTTTTTTGGTAGCTCATATGATTGCCTACAGGGATTCACCACAGCCACAACATCCCTCCGGAGCAAACTGAGATCACAGCACTACACTCGAAACACTAGAGGTTGCTAAAGCCTGCGTTTGTTCATTGAGTTTTCTCAAGTGAAACAACATGATAGATCTTACTGAATTGAAGTCATGGTAGGAACATTCCTCCTACTCTAAGCCTACCTAAACTAGCACTAGACAATTCGTTCTCTGAATTCTCTTGCTGCTCAACTATTAATAAAATGCACAACAAAACATCCTGTTCCAGTATGTAAAAGGCATCTATGATAAATACAGCATATCTAGGATACAGGAAATTGAGGATAAATGCAGGATCAAGGATTTCATCTTTAGGATCTATTTACACTTTGCCAGACATGAAAGTTTCTGACTTAAGAATAGTTGGTTGCCTTGTTTTAAAATACATATTTTAAGAATACTGCCAGAAAAAAAAGGGTATATCTAAATTTGAAAAAATAATGTTATGTAAATTAACGATTTTATGTAAGACCAGATACACATACTGTATACACGACGTTGTGCCTCATGTCAGACAGTGTCTCCACAAGATACTTTTCCAGATAGCTTTTTGAATCTTATATTGTAGGCTTCTCATTAGGTTGAAGAGTAGCTCCTGTAAAAAATTGAGCTCTTTAGTGATGATTTAAGTATGTCTCCTACTCTCATACATGCAAGCCTTTCACTAACGAAGGGCAGCCAACCTACCGTTCTTCTGATTAGCAAAATCCGTACAAGTTGATCGCCTGACAAGGGAAGACTGTACTGAAGCACTAGCCATGACTATGGTAATCGATTTTCACAGCTGTGTGAGAATCCTAATTGGAGTAGTTTTGTTCTTTAGCATCCCAGCTCCTGGAGTCAAGTTATTATGCAAGGAACTCATATTATGTTCTTTTGAAAAAAAGACTGCTTAGCCAAAAAGTTATGATATGACACATACCTGCCGTGCCCCTCAAAATGAAAAACAAATAGAAAGACACCCAGATGGGTTATTTTTAGTAACTGCATGGTTTCGTGGGCTTAATTTATAAGTGGTGAACACTTGGGGCTGCCAATCTGTGAATAGTCTTTGGAGGAGCTGCTTGGGCCCCTTTCCAACCTCTCTTCCTGACAGGAATTTCTATGAGGGGGTAGGGAGTTTATAATGAACTCACCCTGACATCTGGGCTGGCGGAAGCTAACAGGCTGCCTTTGTTCCCAGCAATTCCAGTGGTTTCCAGTACTCTCCAAAGTCCCTCAGAATATTCTTTTTTTCAGGAAGGGAGAGCAAAACCTTGAGAAGAGATCCTGAGTAGGGTAGCAAAGGCTGGCCCCCACTTCCAGGAGGATACACATGCAGGGGAATGGCAGGGCCAGCTGGCTGGACAAGGCCCCCACTGTGGTGGGCAGGATGTCCCATGTGATGACATCAGATTGGAAGGTTGCCCAGCTTGCGTGAGCCCGTCACATAGCTTCTGAGCAATAGCATGGGCTATATTTAGAGAGGCAGAATAATAGATGAGACATATGGTGCCTGATTCTCCTTCAACCTCAAGTCTATTCATGTACATGAACAGACTCCCATTGATTTCAATGGCTAAGACTCCTCCATTTCATCACCAGTAGCATGACTGATTTTACAATGCTAATATAAATTCAGCCTAAGTAAAATGCACGCAGTTTTGTTCGGTGTGCAACCGATGCTTTAAAAATAGCAGGGGAAAGATCAGCTGTCTTAGCTCTCCTTCCTGCAAAGGCCTGTTAACGTATGGCAAGCCTTTTCTGCTTGACTTACTAAGACGTCGCCAAACTTCTTTATTTATAAAATAAATTTTGTTACTACGGTTGTGCAGAGTTGAGTCTCTGGTTAGAGACTAAAGCAAAGTCCTTTTGATGGCTTAGTCATTCTTTGCACTTTAAACCTACGTAGTTGGAGAAAGAAAAGTTGAAAGCATCTTGGGCTGAGCCCAACTCCTTGTCTTACAAGAGCTATGGAAAGCAGTGCAAAATTATTTACAATGCAAATGAAAATCAATTTGTGCCTGTTCCTTGGCCATTATGTGAAACAGACCCTGCTTTGTAATGCTGCTGATCTCTGCGTAGTCATAAAACAGAGATTTATTTGCTTCTCATCTCCAGCAATTAACTGCTACAGATGTCAGACAATTATGCTGAATGAGTGTGCTGCGCCTTTCTTAGTTTTCTTCTTTTGTCTGAGTTGCCGATTTTCAAAGCTGCCCAGCTATCGAAACTCCACTTAAAGTGCGTAAGATCAGAAACAAGCCCAGGGCAGCAACATGGTACGATACTGGAATAAATAAAGCATTTGTTGACTCATGACCCATCTAGATCAGAAGGCCTCAAGAGTGTTTTATGCTAAAATAAATAAATAGATCTCTGAAGTTAACTGATTGCTCCGTGCAGAGCAGACTCAACACTTAGTGTAACATTTGCCTCAGCAGCACAAAAGCGGGTGGAGAGCTGCCCTGCAGCTCTGCTGTTCCAGACAGAGGAGAACCCAAGCAGGGCTATGCCTACTCCCTACCACCTGCCCTCCCCACCTTCTCTGAAGAAGACATGTCAGCACAGGGCAGAAAGCGCAGCCTTAGGCTTCTCTGAATTATACAGAGGGCTAAACAGTCCCCAGCTGGCCCAGGATCAGAGGAACGGACTTAAGTTGCTTAAAGCCACCTTTCTCACTGCTTGCCAGATGCTTTTCAGCTGTGCGGAGGGTGAAATAGGTTCGGCAGAGAAGCTATCCTTAAACACAGCTTGGGATTCATTCTCTGACTTCTTATGTCATGAGGTACCTTCTGTGACCTGGCTAACAAGGAAAAATCCAGTGGTACTTGACATGTCTTAATATGTTCCCTTGCTAAGCCTTCAGCTGCTCTTCACTTCATGCTGCACTGATACCAGTTCTCAGTTAAAACAGAGCAAGCCCAACATTCATACTAGTGATTTTAATTTAACAAGACCTAGGATTGTGGTCATCTTAGGGCACAGTTCATACCTTCTTAATTTGGAAGACACCAAGCATAGGCTGCACATAGAATCACAGAATCACAGAATCACTAAGGTGGGAAAAGACCTCTAAGGTCATCGAGTCCAACCGTCACCCCAGCCCCCCCATGCCCACTAAACCATGTCGCCAAGCGCGTCATCTACACGTCTTTTAAATCCCTCCAGGGATGGGGACTCCCCCACTTCCCTGGGCAGCCTGTGCCAAGGCCTGACCACTCTTTCAGGAAAGAATTTTTTCCCAATGTCCAACCTAAACCTCCCTTGGCGCAACTTGAGGCCATTTCCTCTCGTGCTATCACTTGTTTGAAGTGAACAATGACAAGCCATTATCATCAAGTGTAGCTACAACAAAAGATTGTTTATCTTGCAATTCCCCACACTCGTACATTTTAAATACTGAAGCCTTGATGTGAACACTACACTTCATTGTTGGAGGACCAGTTCCTTTGAGACAAGAAATCACTTTCCTAGGCATCGATTCCTGGGCTGTGGTATAGAATGTCTTACTTGAAGTCCTTCAGGGGAGTACTAGTTGCAAAGCATTTCCTATGGTGGCTGCAAGGAAAATGCAATGATTTTAGCAATTCACAATAGTTTCACCCACTTTGATACTGGGAAGTGTGGGAACTCAACTTTTTCAGGCTGTGGTGAATTACTGATGAAGTAATTTTGAGAGATCCTTATGTTGGATTCTGTTGCATGTAATGCTAAAAGAAAATGCAATACAGAGCTGCAGTCATGGTTTAAAGTTATTTAAAAGTTATTTAAAGTTATTTAAAAATTCTGAATCTGCTACTCTGAGTCCAGCAGAATTTATTTCTGAGTGGGCATGGCATTTCTGTATTGCCTTGTGAATGAGCATTTATCTCGAGATTTTCAAGATGGTCTAGTGTTTTTTCTCTTATTGTTATGAGATCACAGTCCTTAGATGTCACTACCTTCCCTGATGTACAGGCTTGGGACAATATACTTTCTATTTCATTTGATTGCTTTTTCACCTTGGAACTTTCTTGCCCTGTATGCAGATCTCCACAAAATCTGACAAATTGTCTCATGTATGTTAAACTACAGCATAGCATCACTGATCAGTCAGAGGTGGCCCCAAAGTGATTTTTTACTATTTTCTTCAGGCACATGGTCTCAACTGGTCTGCACAGAAGCATTGAACCTGCTCAAATTCTGGAGAAAGCATCCGTGCAGGGGTCCTCAGTGAAAAGGAGCAGTCCTATCTATCGCAGACTTTTTACCGAGTACAGAGGAAAGAGTAAGAATCTGAGGTCAGTTTGGAGGAACCACAGTTGGTGCCCTCTGCCTCCCAGTGAGCCTGGCTGCAGCCTAAGCTGGGAGATTTCAGATACCAGGTGGATTCCTGGGTAGTATCTGGGACTGTGTTTTGTGTAATGACAATACACCCCTTCCAAGAATGTAGAAAGCATGAGGACAATGGTCTGAGTGGGACAAAGTCCGAATGTGGAAGTGGGACAAGTAATTTTCTGGGAACAGAGAATTCCTGAATTGCTGGAAGCTGCTCCCAGTTTGTGGATCTGTGCTTCCCAAACTCACCCTGAAAGGCTGACACACATAGAATCATAGAATCACTAAGGTTGGAAAAGACCTCTAAGATCATCGAGTCCAACCGTCAACCCAACCCCCCCATGCCCACTAAACCATGTCCCCAAGCGCCTCATCTACACGTCTTTTAAATCCCTCCAGGGATGGGGACTCCACCACTGCCCTGGGCAGCCTGTGCCAAGGCCTGACCACTCTTTCAGGAAAGAAATTTCTCCTCATGTCCAACCTAAACCTCCCCTGGCACAACTTGAGGCCGTTTCCTCTCGTCCTATCGCTGTTACTTGGGAGAAGAGACCGACCCCCCCTCGCTCCAACCTCCCTTCAGGCAGTTGCAGAGCGCGATGAGGTCTCCCCTCAGCCTCCTCTTCTCCAGGCTGAACACCCCCAGTTCCCTCAGCCGCTCCTCATCAGACTTGTGCTCCAGGCCCTTCCCCAGCTCCGTTGCCCTTCTCTGGACACGCTCCAGCCCCTCCATGTCCTTCTTGTCGTGAGGGGCCCAAAACTGAACCCAGGATTCGAGGTGCGGCCTCCCCAGTGCCCAGTACAGGGGCACGATCCCCTCCCTGCTCCTGCTGGCCACACCAGTGCTGATACAGGCCAGGATGCCGTTGGCCTTCTTGGCCACCTGGGCACGCTGCCGGCTCGTGTTCAGCCGCTGTCGACCAGCCCCCCCAGGTCCTTCTCCTCTGGGCACTTTCCAGCCGCTCTTCCCCAAGCCTGGAGCGGTGCCTGGGGTTGTTGTGGCCCAAGTGCATGACCCGGCACTTGGCCTTGTTGAACCTAAACATGGCCAATGTCATCACGCCAGTAGGCCTGTCTCCAGGTACCTCTATGCTCTGGGATGTGATGCATCTTCCAAACTCATACTTGAAACAGATGGTAGCAATTTTCAGAATGCAGATGCTGGCACTGACAATGAATCAGACATTTGTTACTCCAGAGAGATTTTAATGAAAAGAACAATGGGCTTTATCCATCTCCCTGGCAGCTTCCAGAAAACAGGTAAGCATGAATCATGCTTCTAATCTCAGCTATTGCATTAGGGATTAAAGAACTGAGCATGAGCCAGGGAAATAGCACCCCCTTTATGTTGTAACTGTACAAGTCCGCAACTCCACTGCATCCACAAATATCATGTGCAATAAAAGCATCAGACTGCGCTTTTTTGGGGGTCCCTTGGCTTGAAGGGGAAATTTCGCTGACTGGAAATGGGACGAATTGGTTTCTCATTTCCCAGCAGAATATTAGTCTGCAAAGAATGATCATCTTCAGTTGGCCAACTCATCATCCCAAGGAGCGTGTCTAGAAATCCTGTCATCACCCATCACCTGCCTTCTCCACATTGTAAATCCTTATTCCCCAGGCACAGTGGTGGCTCCCAGTAACCTTTTAAAACCTGAAAGCCATCTTCCTTGGGAATTATCCCCACAAGGCAGCAGGGTTAACGTTCCTGTGCATGAACGTAAGTAACGAACAAAATAAATGAACTAAAGTGGACACAATACACTGTGGGATATGGGGCATTAGTCCCTTGGTAAACGCTGTTTTGCACAGGAATTGTCATGCTAATTTGGAAAAGGTATGATTGGGGGTTCACATGAAATCTGGGTCAAACTTGCACTGCCGCAGATGGCAGAAATACTTAGATCCAGTATTAAAGATCATGGAGCCACAGTCTCATTGTCAGCTCTTCTTCGGAAATTTGGAAATACGGAAATCTTTGGTAAGGAAACTAAAGACAACACAGATGTCTCCATGTTGCAAGCCAAAAAAAAGAAGTTTGAAAAGTCTGTCATTTTTAAAAAGAATGACTGTGAGTTCACATATACGGAAGAAATACAGACAAACCAGCACACATAAGCATGTCTTCACATGCTCATTGTTGCTAGAAGAGAGATCTTAAAGATACTGTCCTGAAGGATCTGCAGTATTTACAGCATATCAGATAGACGGACTTGTGCCAATGGTGCTCACCTGGTGTATAAATGATACAATTTCCAAGACTAAACAACATTTGTTGTGCTGGAGAAAACAATACAAAAGGTTTTCCTCTCTACTTGACAAACAGGTACTTAAAACTTCTATGTTTGTGGCAATACTGTTTTTCAGTGCTCCTGATACGTAATTAAATGAACCAAATTGTTAAGTGTATCATGTGCTAGGGCAGTATACCTAGACAGAGTATTTTAGCAAGTTAATTAGATGCGTGATAGGAAAGCATTATATACATTTGTTTGCAGGAACACTTTATTCAAAACTATGTAAAAGCTGAATGGGTAGATTTTAATCTAGCATTTCAAATTCACTCTTCTCGGAGGGCAAAATTATGATATTCACCTATAGATAAAAAAGGAGTTTATGTGAAAGAGAAGCTTTGAAAGTTGGAAACTTAGGTAAGCCAGTGATACTCAAGTAGCTATGGACAAAGCGTTCAAGGCCTGTTTGGTACCAGATCAAATAAAATATCCAGACCCTACCACTCCTGCTTCTTGGCAGTTCTTCTCTTTCCACCACAGTCTCTCCCACTCCTTCCTAAACCCATTTTGCCACTCTCCCTCTCCCTGTACTTAATAGAGCAACAGCAGCAAAGAGCTTGAGCAAGAGGTAACTGCCAAGATGTGGCACAGACACGATGAAAGGAGTCTCTGTAAGGTCCCTGAGCAGACCATGAGAGAACTGTCCTGATAAAATCCTGCTGAGCTTTCCATGGGTCCCCTCAACACAGTTTAGCCACTCCTAAATGCTTTAAAATAATTTTATCTTGTATGGGTAAAAATAACACCTTTCTGGGCCAGATAGTGGATTTCTTTTCAATAGAGAAAAGATTTGGAGATATAGAGAAAAGATATTTGGAGATGGGTCTGCCTTCACGGTAGAGTTTCTCAGGTTGTAGGAATTCTTTATCTGGACAGGTAGAAAGCTTTGAGGGGTAAGAAACTGCTTGTTTTGAGTAAGTTTTCTTCAGAAGCTGAAAAGCAGAAAAATGAGTTTGTGCATCCTAGTTACTGATGTTTTCTATGCAATTCAAAGCAGTGCAGGCCTCCAAAAAATCTTTTGAAAGAATTTTTAGAAAGCCTCTGTGGTCTTTACCCTACAAAACACATCAGAAAACACCACAATAAGGTTGGATTACCATGAATAACTAGACTCAAGTTAGGCAACCGGTTTCAACGTTTCTTCTCCAATACCCATACCTCAAGAGCCCATAAAGTAACATGTCCAGATTCAGGCCTGCACACAAAAATAAAATCTTCACCTTGCAAAAAAATATACAACTTCCACTATGCACTTTCATGCCAAGGCAAGTTGGGGAGGTAGTAATGGGCTCTAATAGGCACTCCCTGAAACTGCTACATAGTTCACCTTCAGCCAAGGAGCATTCAGAAGATGTGACTTTCTTTTTCTCTGGAAAATGTCAGAGAACGTCAGAGAAATTACTCTCCATCTGATCCGGCTAATATCAGTAATTTGCCGGTTTGACATCGTAAGAAGAGTGAGCGCAGGGGATCTCTGGCAAAGAGATATTCCCAGCCCGAGGAGCGCAGCCTGCAAGTCAGCACAACGCCGGCGGTGCGGAGCGGAGCGGGGCGAGCACAGGGCTGGGGTGTGGATGCTGAAAGCTGGAATGCTGCACGGAACAAGTGGGCCCCTGGGAGCTTTAAAATGAGTGGGAGGAAGGGACTGATAGAAGATTTTTTGGAAGGCTTTTTTTTTTTTTTTGGTTGGGTTTTTTGTTGGTTTTGTTTGCCCTCCCCCAAGCCAACTGGGCAACACAGAGCAAGATGCAAGCTTTGGAGTGTGTGTGAAGGGTGAAAAAGAAGCAGATAAAGAACAGGCTCCTGCCTCAGGTAGGAAAGGTGTTGGCAGCCTGGGGAATATGAGAGAAGAAATGTAAACAAAAGGCACAGTTGTGCAAAGCCTTGGAACTGAAACAAGCATGTAGCTCATCTTTGATGCCCCAGGTAAGTGAAAACTAGTTCAAGTTCTTAGTACAATAATACCTTGCTCATGTTCTGCATGTTGGCCCCAGCTTAGAGTCTTACCCACAGGTAGACACTGTGCCCTTTTGCTTCTGGGAAGCCCGTTAATATATATGGAGCGAATATAAATGCAAATGACTGCTCACGTATCCCCTGTTACAGAACTGTGGTCATTATTAACTAAGCAAAGCATTGGTGGGCTCAGCAGCTAGAAGGAGGATAAAGTTTTTCACATTGTTTTATATGACAAAAGGAGCATATTTCTCCAAAATTACTCTCTATAGTTCCTGGCAACAGAATGCCTTTGAAAAATATACCAGCGAAGCTACAAGCTTGTTAAATATTACCTTTAAGCAATTTACTGTCTTGCATGAGATCTGGTTTCTTGTCCTTGGCTATCTTATCTTAATGATGGGTTCTTCTAACAGCCAATGCAAGGATTATTCAGTGTTGTGTACGTAACTGGAGTTAAAGCTTAAAAAAACCCAACTAATTCCTTTCATTCTCATGTGTTTAACTAAAATTTTGTCTTTCAGGAGAAGCTGAAAATAACCTTCAGAAAATGTCACAAAGAATTACCCTCTTCCAAAACTCATCAGTGGGATTTGGATCACACACCTATTTTGGCAATAACAGTACCTACTCCAATTAAAAAGCCACCATTTACTCTAAATCTGACTTATTCAGAGCCATTTAGGTAAATCGAATGGCACAACCGCAGTTTTGAAAAAAATTGCATTTCATCTTATTTCAGTAGAACAAATGACAGATATAAAAAAAATGGAAAAATGGCTAAGCTAAGTAGTTAGTTACAAAACTCAACAAATCTACTCTACATTGAAAAATGGGCTGAAGACACATGAAATATTGTTTTATGGGGAATATTTAAGGAAGCTTCCGTATTTGAAAAGATTCTGTTTCAAGAATAAAAAGAGGAAGAAAATATAGTCTTCAGTAAAATTATTTTAAAACTCACATTTCTTTTAGAATCATAAATAAGAAAAAGCCTTCGTAATCATCCATTTATTTTATTATGTTGCTTCAAGGCATAATATAGTTTCCATTTCTTTGTATACTGCAACTTCATGTACATTTAAGTCTGAATTCCCTGGGTTTAATCCTTCATTTGAGAATAACTTAATGATTATATCTGAAGCTACAACAAAGAGTCTATATAATTTTTGTGGGGAAATGTATTCCTAATGACTTAAAAGGAAAGCAGCCCATAAATACTATATGATGTCACTAGTACTGCTATAGTTAAAGTGGAATACATTTCCCAGTTTTCTGTGCTCTGCACTTGTAGCTGTAATACGGAAACACAGGCCGATAGTTAATTTCTTTCTATCTTCAAAAAGCATAGCAGAATATGAGAAAAAAATCCTCTCCAACAGACAGCTAGAGATTGTTGTGATATTTTTCCTAGTAACTTAGGTTTTCATTGAAAAAACCATAGTGTGAAGTGCTGATTTGTGCAAAATCTTTTGTAACTCAATTTCTGCTAAATAAGAAACGGTAATAGAACATAACCACGTATCCTACGTACTATTGCAGGAGACTACTTATTGTCTTTTTAGGAATATAAAAAAGGTACGTAACATCTATTTAGGTCAAATAAGCATTTATATGTGATGTCAGATATTAATAAAAACAATTAATTTGAAACACTATTTTTTTTATATAAAACCCAGAAACTTTCAAATAAGAGAGTTATGGCAAGCCATATTCCTTCTATAGCTGGACAAGCTGATATATTTTCCAGGGGCAATACCTGAGTCCATGAAGACCAACCTTTTATAAAAACAGTTCCCAGTATTTGTAATACAGTGATTACATCAATTCTGGGCATAACATGCAGAATTTAGCAAGTCAACAGTTTTTTCTTATCTAAAACTCAGGTAGATATCGAAAAGAGTTTATTTGTACTGGAATTTCATAGCAGATAGAGAAATAAAGGCAGGAATTTTAAAATGTCACATGCAAACTGGATTTGCTTAATCAATATTCAGAACTGCCTGAAAATTAGTCCATAATTGTCAGGGTCTATGGACCACAAGCTCAAAACTATCAGTCCAAGCACTTTCCATCAGGGATTATTAAGGCTTTGACATTTTGTCTTCCAAATAAAGGCAAAGTTGCTTCATAATAATCGATAGCAATCTTTGGAGGAAGATAACACAGGTATGTAAATAGCATACCAATATTAAATTTTGTTATATTTTTGCCAGAATGGCATGTAGTCATAGGTAAAACATGTTAGCTCTATTAAAAAAGATTTGTTATACAAAATAATCTCTCTCCTCTTTTTATCGTCCTATGCACCTCTCAAGGTTTCTGACTTACAAATTCAGAATGACAAATTTTCAAAATTTACAAAATTACAATTTTCATTCTGAAAATGGCCAACCGACAATGTAATTTTTGCCAAAGTTTTCAAACATTTTGTTTCTGTTCCAGCACAGAGTAGAAACATTGGGTAACCTCAAAATCAGCTACAAATTTGTATTTGCATTAAGAGGGACACAGCCTGTCAGTGCAGAACTTTCTGGAAGCTGCTTTTTTAGAGCCTTTAGTTCTTACTGTTTAAAGGCTACATTAGGCATTCATTGAACAAGGTCCTCAAAGCACAAAAAATACATTTTAGTTACATGTGGCTTGCCCATATGATATTCTGAACTAGTACAACTATGAGTCTCTTTGGCAGGGAAGTTGGTTAAGATGTGTGGGTTGTATATTTCTGGGAGGGTAGCATTTATTAAGCAATAAAGAAAAATGAAGCATTTTCAAACTTTTGGAAAACAAAAATTCTTTAAGAGCTCAGTGATTGAGAACTCTCCTGTACCTCTGCAAAATCCAAGGTTATCAAAAATACAAAGCTGAGAGTGGCTGTTATTTCTAAAAGATTTGAGGAAAAATTAAACGGGCAGAGTATATACTTGCTGTTCTACCAGGAAGCTTAGACCAAAGGAAATGAGCCTTGGGAAAGACACAGCAAATAAAACCACAGACAGGTGAAAATTGGTGAAACAATAATAACACATGAAGGCATGTGGCTCCAAGGATGATAAAGAGATGTAGGAAGAACAAAAGACAGACACCAATTACAGTCTGCTATGATTACACTCTACTTTGACAAGATACAAAAGGAAAAAACAAAATAATCCAAAACCCTGAGGAGCACAAAGTAGGTCATCAGCTCAATTACATGTGTGAGCTGAGAAGTGGAAGGGAGTTGCCAGAAACACAGGCTAAGTAATTCTGATGGTGACTCAAGGGATGGGAACTGTAACCTAGATATAGACAAAAGGATGGGACAAGGTTTTTTTGATTGTTGTGGTAAGGATATTTTCTAAAACCTCCAGGGAAATAAACCTAATTGTAGTCCATATAACAACACAAACCAATGAAATGCTATGAAAACAGATTAGCTGAGAGACATGGAAAGGAAAAATGAAGACTGATTTCTACTAAAATGAAAGTCTTATGGTTCCCAAATCGTTGGACATTGCTGAACATTATAAGATAAATTTCAGTTGATCAAAGGCAGTGAAAGAATGTAATCTTTTGAGAACTAAAGTAACCTGAGGTTGAGCAGAGGATCAAGACCTCAGAGGGGCATAATTATTTAATTTTGCCTGAAATTCAGAAATGTCATGAGACAGGGACAGTTAAGAGCAGACCAGCACACAGGAAACATAAACATCATAATCAAACTACCAGGCTTTTATGCAGAGCAGTCAGCTTGCCTGTGCACGTTGGCCAACATTCAGTTTCCTCTAAATGCTGAATCTTCACCAAAACCTAAATTTGTGATTATTCAGGAAGTCTGATTTTGCTTTTTTAAAAATCATTACAAAGCAGATACTTCAGCATTGAAATGGATAGAATTATAGCATTTTAAAGTCAGTGCAAATTAACGGATTGGGCAAAAATTTAAAAACTTACTCCAGTCCTGGAAGTTTTGATGATCCAGAAAAGCTGGAGACTGAGTAACGTTAGTTTTAATATGACATACTTAGTTATATTGTCTTATAATACCTGCTTTTGTAATGAACAGCTTCAATAAAGGCCTGGCTGTACACAAACCAACAGAAAAATTCAGAAAAAAAGTCTATGGGGAAGGATCTCCATTTCTATAGTTTGCCTTTGACCTTTTTTACTGCTGACTTCCTCTCTGAAAGTATGCCTCCTGCGAATCATTGTTAGTTATTAACCAGTGCTCTGTTCTGAAGGCACTTTTGAATTAAAATTTGTTTGTCCAGCAGCCAGCTTCAAGGCTAACCCTGCCCTCATGTTTGGGGAAGTGCTTCTCTGCGCAGGGAGGGTTTTAAAATTAACATCCACTCCCACTCACTGTAAAGGTTGGACCATAGGCAATTAGTATATGCCACTTTATAGAACAGATCAAACGTGGAATTTCTGTTTCATGAAATACCAACATTTAGAAACAGGTTTCTGAGTTCCAATTTGAATATTTCTTGCAAAAAGGAATTTTGGCAAAAAAGTGTTATTTGCAATGTTTCTGTATTTTGGTTATGTATAACGTATGTGAAGCTACAGCATATCACAGGTGTCAAGCAGTATGTTTTAATAGTCAATCTGTCCTATTTATTTTGTAGTATTTTTACTTTGAACATTTACTTTGAACACACTTTGAGCATTAAGAACACCTTTTACTTAATATTAATGCATCTTTGCTTATTTTACTAAATGAGATTGTTTGGGTTTTGTGTTGTAGCTAGACAGTTCTATATGTTGTAATTTAAATAAAAAAGAACAGGCAAATGGCTTTCCACCATACATTATCACCATGTAAATACAGGAGAAAAATAAAGTCAAAGTAAAATACATTTTGCGACAGAGCATCATATAAAAAGTGATTTAACATTTTTTCCAAAGCAAAAGAATCAAATGTATATTTGAAGTTTCATCAAAATAGGTGTGAATTCCCTCAAAAAAGCTTGTCTTTTCAAAATGTCTTGTCTGACAGAAAATTTTTGTGAAGATTTTCCAACCAGTTTCAATTGCCGACCTTAGGAGCTTTCCAGCATTCCAGCTTCCCAGACCAAGTATAAAACTGAAAGACTTGTGTCTTTTTAAAGGGAGGACAAATTTCATGTGACTAACACTGTAGTTTAGTGATGCTATTCCTCACTGTGAAACAGATTTGCATGCTTGCAGTCAAACTCCCGGGTTTGTGCATGAATGTTTCACATATAGATTTGGTTTTTTTTAAATAATACAGATGATACTTTGTTTTAACAGAGGGAAAAGCCTGAGCATAATGGAAGCAGGAAGACAACTCTTTTTGGAACAGTGTTTATGTCAGTGACAACATATGTTAAATTTTCAATTTAAATTTTTTATTTAATTTAATTTATCAGCTGCTCTTTTCTCGCCTGTTTGAGAAACTCGTAGAAAAAACATGAAATGGGAACCTCACGGAAACTGAAAGGAGCTTTTCTGTTGCCTGCAATGTGGGTGTACAATTTCTCCTAGATCTCTGGGGAAGGCAAAGGAAAAGAATGGCAGGAGTAGACATTCTCCAAAAGCCACAGATTGGCTAAAATGTTTTGGGTTTCAAGCAGGAGCTCTGCAGAAAGTTAAAAAGATACGTGCTCCAGGTAGCTCCAGGTAACTTTTTTTTGCTGCAGGTATTATTTCTAGATACACCAGCAAAGTAATCATCATAGGTTTCAATATATCAAATGACAGATTTATCATTTAAAAAATGCGTTTTTTCTGTTTTACTGCCTAAACATCTGCCCTCAACGTGCTTGCACTGCTCACAGCACGGCAAAGTCCCAGAGTGGAGCTGTTCTAAAGCATTTATGGTCTAAATAGCTGGTACTGGTACAAGGTAAGAGAAAAGCTTGTAGCACAAAACCCAAGTGAATAATGTGGAAACTTAAACAGAATTTAAAAACAAAAGTATAAGCAACATTAAAGACAGCACAAAGCAGAATACAAGGAACTCAGGACACGAGTATAAATTGAAGCCAGGTAAAGGTGAAGAGACAGCATTAATCAAGGGGGTAGGCTTTTGTAATCAGCCAGTCCACATGGGCAGGACATGTCAGAGCTCTAGGAAGCTCTTAAATACTCTGAAAGCTTTGGATTTTTTTTTCAGCTGCTCTCAGGCTGGCTCTTCCCTGCATAGCAGGGGAGGAAAGGCATTTGCGATTACTGGGGAACAACAACAAGAAGGAAAAGCGAGAGGAGATTTCTGTTCCTCAGCTCCAGAGAATTTGGTGAACAAGAAAAGAGTTGTTAAACAAGTCTTTGCTTAGTTTAAGTCAAAGTTTAAGTCAAAGAAATGCTAAATCTGCACAGTTAATTTCTTGGGCTGAATTTTGCCTCCGTGCAGCTGTTAAAAATTGTGATAAAAATTTCGTCTTAAAGCAGAACCCTCTCCCCACTATTAATTGAGACCTCTAACACCAATCACATATCATAAAGAAACAGTGACAAACACGGTGTCCAACTTCAATCCATACAATATTTACTTCCATCACCGAATCCTATTCTTAGTGGTACCACGGTCACAGCATTGACATCAGTGGCTTAGTGCAGGCTTTTAAAGTCCATTGTAACTTCTGGGCACAAAATTTGGCCCAACATTAACATAGTTCACCAGATATGAAGTGCTCAAATACCAGCAGTTCTGCACTTACTCGTCTGAGCTCACATCCCTCCTTGCAAGTGACAAGACCACAGAGTTCTTGTAATGCTAATACCTCGCAGCGTTTTAAAAGTGAAAAATTAATTTGGGATCACTTCTTTAGAAATGTGAAACAATACTAATAAACCTAATTGGTGGGGTCAAGTCACTCACCCACTGCTACCAAAGTCACATCGCAAAGAAAGTAACAAGGGTGGGGGAAAAAACCGATCCGAAGGCAAACGCAGAGATTGCAGCACTCGTATGAAGTGCAGGAGAGGGCTTTGGGTGAAACGAATAAACCCTACCAGGCCAGCAGTGCCATGAGCACTCTGAATCTTTCTGAACGGCCCTGTAGCCAGTGCTGATGTCTGAGGACAAGAAGACTTCCCTCTGCAAACGGCGGGAAAATGCAGAAGACTTGGGAAACAGAACTGCAACCAATGAGTTACCAGAAATTATTATTCCAGGGAAAGAATTTGCTTTATGTTTCTATGGAAATGGTTGTGAAAAAGCTGCTGTTGCATTGTAATGACAACCTCAGCCTGAAAGCTGCTGTTGAAGGGCACGGATGCACACTCTGCACTTCAGTCTGAACCACTGCCGCAAGTGGTCCAAACTGCCTGGTCTGATGCCCTTGTGCAAGGCAGGCGCCGCACTCTGGTTGCAGTTATGGCATCCTGAGCTTTTTTTGAACCACGCCGTGTTCCTGGGAGCATGACTGAGTTCAGAAGGAAAGTCAGCTGGGGATTTGGATATTGCAATTTTTAATAGTGAGAGTTCTTTTAAAAGAAGAAGAAAATAACCTTTCTTTTCCTTTTGTCTCCTCCCTCCATCATTTAATAACGATTTTCTCAAAATCAAGTAGTATATTCAAGTAGTTCAAGTTGTAGAAATGGTGTAGGTCTATTCAATCTTGTAACTTTATGGATGAATCTTCAATTGGTATAAAATGGCAGAACTTGTTTCAACTTTTTAAGCTCCCGAAGAATACTTGTATCCTGATGTTTGAGAGCGGACATGCAGAGAAGAAACTTGAACTAAATCTTGCAATAAGACGTGAGCTATCTCGACTCTTTCTGTAGGGCTCAAATGATTAAAACAGTTTGGCTACAATAGCTGATTATTTCTAAAGGTATGCTCCTGGGAGAAGTCCCCAGTCAGTTCTGCTTTAAAAAGCTATGAAGACCAAGAAAAAAATCAGGCTACCGGCAATGGGAGGGTGGAAAGGTAACAGTGAAAAGTCAAAGTTGCTAGAGCTCGATGGAAATATAAAGATCTCACTCCAGATTTTCTCTCAGTTGTTCTACATTGTTTGCACTCCTTTAACCTGGTTAAAAACCTCCAGACCGTGTGTCCTGGTTTCGGCTGGNTGCGCCGGGGAGTACAGAGGCTGATGGAAGAAGAGTGTGACCTGGTACGCAACAGAGGACGAGATCTGAACCATGAGGTCCTTTACAATGTGCTTGTGACAACAGTCATAATCCTAATATACATTGTCCTTTCAGGTTCTGTTTCTATGAAAGAAAAAAGTGCAGATATATAGATACACACACATATGTATACACATATGCATATACATATATGTGTGCATGTATGTATGTATGCATGTATAGATATAGATATAGTGACCCTCAGCAAGTGTCTGCCGCAGGCAAGAAGCCCATTATAGCTTTTCTGTCCAAAGGCATAGACTAGCCCTACTCAGGTGCTAATTATTCAGGTTAACTGTAGAAGAAATAGAAGTTTTGCCTATTACCTAGAGAAGGATAAACGCAAATGTCCCTGTGTGAGGACCGGGTAAAAATTACCGGAGAACCTTAATATTTAGCTAGGCAAGCAAAAAACATTTTGCAATTTGTTTAAAGTTCTTTAATGAATAATCCATACTGTTTTCTTCAGGAAAAATGTTTGAAGCCTAGTAAGCACATGTAAAAATATTTCCTCATTTAAATTTTTTGAGGGGCATTAAATCAAAAATACCTCTTGGTCAGCCTTGTATATGGAAACTTTTTGTTGATGTAAGAAGTGCTACACTCCTGTTTAAATAAAGTGATTTTAAAAAAAAAAAATAAAAGTACATCTTGAACTTTATAGCAAAAGGTGGTGTATTAGTTAAAGTTGGGTATAACATAGCCTGCCATTATTCTAGTTTCTCCGCACACCCTCTGCCAGTGCACTTCCTACGCAACAGTTTTGCTATTCCAGTCTCGGCTTATCCTCAGTGACGAATGCCAATTGTCTTCACCTACAAGGCTTCAGCAAGTGAGATTAAAAAGTATCTATCTCCTCTCCCCGAGGAGAAGTGGGCAAAACTGGTTCCTGGGAGAAGGTGCACTTTACCATCTATCGTCCGGTTGTTTCTCCTTTTGTGAGAGGACTGTTGTTAATCTGCCAGATTGAAAAGGGCAGTTGAGTTTTTATCTGCGGTTATTAATCAGCTTCAGTCTCTGCTAAAGTTAAGCAAAATGTTCTTGTTGAATCACTGATATGTTGAAAAACTGATACGCTGAAGACGTGGCGTGCTGGAAAAATTGCATCAAAGACACTCAAGTCAGATTTCTTCCGACAACTCTAATGTAGGTTCAAATTTTCTGTAACAAGATACAGAGAATTATTTATTAAAAATAGAAAGGAATGCACAGTTATGGAAACTGAGAGGGAATTTTTATATTTTATGCCATTGTTGTTTTGTTTATACAGAAAATATTTTACTTCAAAGGCTGTTGTCAGGTAGCTTATGCCTTATATTTAGTGACATCTTTTCACTGCTTCAGTAGGAAACTTAAATTTCCTATAACTATTACGAATCCAAGAAAAACGGTTTTTCTTTGAATTTGAACATTCCCTTTCAGCTTTTGCATTCCAAACATTTCAACTCAGGAATCAGCCAGTGAACTTTACTAGAAATAAAAGCTGAGATTGTTAAAACTGAGTGATTCATTGTAATTGGTAGAAGTTATGTGATTTGGCACCAACTGCCACTAAATATCCCTGATTAGTCTATTGCTTAGTATTGAAATTGGGTAGAATGCAGCAGTAGGAAACAAAACCCATAGATGTTGAAAAGTTGAACTTTTTTTTTCCTATGGCAGTGCTAGAAGGCCTGTATGATTTATTGTTGCTAAAATATGCAGCAGCTTGCACAAATGGCAGCTACGCAGCTGCCGGAGAGGCCAGAACAGCTGCTTTACAGGTATCTCCGTGCAAAAGATTAGGCTGGTCGTTAGCATGGCAAAGGCAGGTGATGCTGCAGGTGTGCGTCTGCGCTGACTCCAATTTAGTCGCTTCACATCAGAGATTAGAGGCCTGTAGGACGTATATTGGCTGATAGCTAGCAAGGGAAACTTGTATTTCTTTTTCTCAGTATTAGCTGGACCTCGGTTTAACTTCTGGGGATCATTTTGGTTCACCTTTGGGAGAGCAGAAAAGTTTTGAAGAACTTTGTGTTTGGTTTTTTTTTTTATAACCAATCCCTGGTCATAAATTTTCAAATGAGAATGCTTGCAGACCTGAAGCACCGCTAGCTCTGCTATCCTCATAGCTGATCCCTGAGTTGAATGGCCAGCAAACGGTTGACCTGTAAGGCTGTTCTCTTGCAAGAACACACTCCTGGAAAGTGTATTTAAAAGGGACTGCAGTACAGAACACCCTGCAAATGTGACATGAGTTTGTAAAGGGGACAGGAGAGTGGATAAGAAAGAATTCATAGTGAATGGGGACCAGGAGTATAACGGAGTCATACATCAAGACGTGCTGAATGAAGATGGGGAGCCATATGCTGAGACATGGTCAATGAAGGAGTGTGAAAGACATCCATGTTCACTGAGTGGCCAGAAGCAACTGGGGGAAGATGTGAGGCACGGACTGACATTCTTCTTATGTTTTTTGCTAGCTGCTCCCTCACCACTCCCTTCCAAAAATCAGACCGCTATACCCAGTGTCAGCAAGGAGGCGTGAAGCAAGGACAATCACTTCAAAAAAGAGCACAGCAACTCAAAGTAGCTGAGAATCGCAGGGGCAGGGACTTCTGCTGTCCTTTTGTAGCAGTGAGCCTGCCTGCGTATCTTAAGCAGGATACAAGAAGAAGAACGTAGCAAGAAGGATATGAGGCTCACAGTGTGCTTGTGTCATTGCTCCTGCACCACACTCTGGAGTGTCCTAACCATTTATGTGCTTGGTGTGATCCTGCAGAGAAGAGAAGGGAGGTAAACCAAATGGAATACTCTTCAATTCTTTCTTTGGAGGATTTTCTGTTTTGCAAAAAAATAAGTTAAGGTGGCTTGGGTCAGTGAGGTGTCTCGTGATGGAGGAGTCTACAACTCTTTATGTACTTTAAATAAAACAGACATTGAATAAAATGCTTGGACCTGGGACTGCAGTTTGACATCCCATCTTCCTAGGTGAGTACTGAAAACCAAACAAAACTGGGGTCTTGCCCGCTCCCAGCTGTGGATCCTGAGTTGCCTCTCCACCTCCATCTTCAGTATTTCTTACTGGCTCGCCACCAGTGGCCCAAAGTGCTAATTCCTCCTGGCAGACTCCTAGTAATTTTTGGACCCCATTCTAGGATATCTAATTCAGCTGCTGTAGTGTTGCAGACAGGCTTAATGCAGGCTGCTGGACTCCCGCTCAGGGGGCTCAGGTGCCTGCCCCTAATCACTCCTCAAAATCTGGCCCCGTGCCTGTAACAGGACACTGCTGGAAGCCGAACGAACTGCCTGCACTTGGCAGCAGAATGTCCCCACATTTTGCCGGTACACCAAGGAAAATTAATATTCATTTGGTCATTAAACTCAAAATGTGATGAATTCTCAAAACAAGTATCCAGTGCATGGTGTTAGGCCAAAGGCAGTTCTGATCCCAAGGTATTATTAAAGTTTCAACATTTTGGCCCCCACCGATTTCTTTCATGTGATTCTTAGAACTATTACTCAGACGGTCCATGTTAACTGGCAGGTGCCCAATGGCAATATATAAAGTACATATTTTACTGCAGTTTCTTAACTGGATAATTGATGGATTACAAGAGCTAGTATAAAATGAACACCAGCTTGTCCTTAACCCCTCCTTCTAAGCTTGAACTTTTAATATTGATGCAAAAGAACAATCCTATAGCCTTTTCAGTATTCCTGATATCTCTGATAAGTGTTGTCACTATTCATTTTTTTCTGTGGAAGCTGCTAAACCTTAAGAAAATCAGAAACATTTACGTAGTCTTAGCAAAGACTCGGGGCGGGAGTACTGGGGACCCAAATTCTGAACCAGTTGACTTCTGTGTACTGTTTCTATTGTGTAAAGAGGTGAAACTACCACCTGCTTCGTACTGCCCAAATGCAATAAGGAAAGCTTTTCCACTGGCATAAGTGGAAAAAGCACAATGACCCTGAATTCTGTCCCCCCAAAATCAATGGCAAATCTCTCATTTACTTCACCTTATAATACGTAACATAATTTTTTTCATCAGTGTTTCTCTGAAAACTGCCTCTTCAAATATGACTAAGAAACACACTTGTGAGTGTTTTTAAACACAGGAAGATTTTACCATTCCACTTTGGAACATTTTTATTAGGATATCGCCTGCACAAGGTCCTATGCAAGTGATTCACAAGCCTTTTTTTTTGTCATCTGTATAGGGATGAATTTTAGCCCTGAATTTTCAAAAATCATTTTAATTCTTTCTTGAAGTGTAAACTAAGCCAAATCTCAAAGCCGGGTTTCCAACTGAATGTCACTAGAGCTGGAAAAAAATGGGTAAAAGAGAAGAAAAATAACAAGGTCATATAACCTGTTTCCCTGTTTTTGATGAAAGGGAAAGAAATAAAGCACAATTTTCTGATCCATACTGGTGCCTTCCAGCAAAAGACAAAGGCTCTGAACTTTCCACCCTGTGCACTGTATTCGAATATGTGTAATGCGTTGTGTCAGAACAGGATGGTCAACTGTAAGTACTGAAAAATAGTGACTCAGCCTCTTTCCTCATAATCACGGGGTTTCAGTGAATAAAAAATGTTTGTCTTTAATTTGCCCTCTCTTTTTTTTTTTTTGTGCTGACCTTTTGAATGTCATATTTTTTACTTAATCTCTTTAGCTACAAGGAGATATATTTGTTTTTAAACAAAAACCGATATTCTCACATAATAGGATGAATTCAAGCAATGAGATGTAAGAAAAACCAACATATATCACAAGAATTTTATCACGACAGTTGGCAATGCTTCTAAACTGTCCACAGTTCTTGCTGATTTGATCCTCTTGAATACAGCCTCTTATATTATACTATCAAAGAGCTGCTAATTTTTGGTTTTTCTAGCACAACCCAGTAAAGATTCCAGGAAACCTTATTTAATAAACGCTATCACTCCATGTGTAAAGAAGCTTTAGAATCTGGCAGACAGAAAGCCGATCTTCAGAGGTGTTCCTCTTTTTTGTCCCACAGAATGATGCCTGGATTTAGATGAGTGGTAAGAATACCCATTTTCTTTTAAAAATCCTCCCTCTGAAAATCCCCATTTCCGTCCTGGTATTTGCATAATGTGCCAAAACCTTTGGCAGTCTACCAAGTTAACTACTGGCCACACAACAGCCAGGCTGAATGGGAACCCTGAGAGCAGGCCGTCTCCTAGTGAGGGTGGAAAAGCCTAAATTTCCCAACAACCTCTTCTTTTAATGCAGTATATAATCCAAATAATTACTCTTTTCTCTGGGAAAATCCCCCCTCCCCCACTTCCTTCAAGCTGGAGAAGATCCAACCAGCCAACCCACTATGTGGCCCTGTGGGAAAAAAAAAGCCCCCTGCTGCTAGATGATGTAGTTGGTTGGGTAATTTAAGCAGTTCTTCATGGCTGAATATTTAGGCTTCACTTCCTATTGCTGATACATAAGTTCCCAGGCCTTGCCTGAAAAATTACTTGCAAAATTTAAAGCATTTAGATGTTGTTGTAGGTGAACACTACAGGTTTTAGAGGAAGCCAGGTTCAGGTTACCTTACACCTCAATTCTGCCCAAATTCTTTTTAATTTTGATACTCTCTTCAACTAAGCAAGGTTGTAAATTCTAACCAAAATGTCATGGAAAATTCAAATGGGAATGTGGGCTGGATTTTTTTTAGAAAGTGCATAACTGAAAGCATGATAGTACTATAGTTGTTATTAGGTGTGTTAAATAAGCCTTGATAATCTGACAAGGGATGTTCTTCCTATAGTATCCTAAATCTTGGTTTGCAAAGCAAGGCCCTGCAGGTGAGGGTAGGAATTTTGACATACTTGTCTGTCTCTGAACCTCACTACCTAGTCATTCTTAGAGGTATATGCATCCTGCCTAATTTTCTATGCCGCTGTCCCAGTACCTCAGAAACTATAGCATGTGTCTATATTCAATCCTCTCATAATCCTCCTGAGTAAACTTTTTTAATATCTCGACAACAAATGTATATAAATAAATTGTAAGAATAATGGAAGAGCTTTACTACTAAGGATATGGAGCTGTCAGGATATAGAGATTCTTATGCGCTATGAGTTCATGCTTCAATAAGGTGTTTACTACTTCCTCTTAAGATACTGGGTATTATACGCAAGTCTTGGGAATGAGGATATTGTCACTGGTCAATGGGCACAGCAGAGAAAACAGGAAGGCTCTTGTGTTTGTACTATACTTAGAGCCAAGAGCTAGTTTCCGTACTAATGACAGGAAATGTTAAGCAATAAGAGTCTTGCTCCAAAAATGACATTGAGAATTAGATGTTGTAATGCTCCCTTTAAATTATAGGGTGAAGGATATAGACAAATAGCAAGTGAAATGGTGAACAGCGAGTTAGTCTTAACTGAGCAAATAATTTCATTTAGGAATATAGAAAACTAATTACATTTTTATGTTTCCAAGTGAGGTCCATCAAATATTTCTGCATCCTCTAGTCCAAAGCAATATTTCTTCCCCTTGATATCTGGTAAATCTCAGTAAAGGATGGTCAGATTAAGCCGACATGTAAAATTATGTGAGAAGCCTACCCCTAAAGACCAAAGTAAACAGTAACATCTGATTGTTGCCTAAAGAACGTATTATCTCTCTGCTTTTGTGTAAAATTCTCAATAACAGTAGTGGGGAAAGGCAGGGCTGAAACTTCAAATTCATATTGGACCCTGTGGACCATAAACACAAAATCTATCTTACTTTTCTGAAAGAGCTGTATCAGTTATCAGGAAAAAAAATGTAGGGAAATGTAGGGTTTTAAACAGTTTATTGATATGATTATTCCTCGCTCTTGTATTATGCCCTGTCTTATTTTAATAAGAAAAAAAAAAGGCACTAAATACCTTATAGCTTTCCAGTGCAGCTGAATCTGTCGTTCCAAATACAGTTCACTTAAATACCAAACATGTAACTCACATTTGTAATCCATTCCACAGTCAACTATCGTAAAATCTATTCACAGAATCATAGAATCATAGAATCACTAAGGTTGGAAAAGACCTCTAAGATCATCAAGTCCAACCGTCAACCCAACCCCCCCATGCCCACTAAACCATGTCCCCAAGCGCCTCATCTACACGTCTTTTAAATCCCTCCAGGGATGGGGACTCCACCACTGCCCTGGGCAGCCTGTGCCAAGGCCTGNGACCTCCAGCAGATCAACACTCCCGCCCAGCTTGGTGTCATCTGCAAACTGACTGAGGGAGCACTTGATCCCCTCATCCAGATCTTTGATAAAGATATTGAACAACACTGGTCCCAAAACTGAGCCCTGGGGAACACCGCTTGTGACCGGCTGCCAACTGGGTTTAGCTCCACTGACCACAACTCTCTGGTCTCGGCCGTCCAGCCAGTTTCTTACCCAGCGCAGAGTGAACCTGTCTAGGCCGTGAGCCGGGAGAATGCCGTGGGAGACAGTGTCAAAGGCTTTACTGAAGTCCAGGTACACCACGTTCACAGCCTTTCCCTCATCAACTAGGCTGTTGAAGCAAGGTGCAAAATTTCTGACCTTGAGAAAACCTCCTATTCTAGATTTGAGAATCATTAAGCAGAATATTTAGATTGTGGTGAGGGACAGGATATCCTGTCAGCCCAACGTGACTTTTGTTGTGGTAAGAGATGGGAGTCCAGAAGCTACCAAGAAAAGAGAAGCAGCATTTATCTGGCTTTAAAAATGAACATAAGCGTTTGATATTGGGCAAGTAATGTTCTAAGGAATCCCAGTGACATGACAGGCAACAAAGATATACTAATCACATTAATATCTCCGTATTTGTTCTGAGTGTGAGTAGTCAAGTCGTCATCATTTCTCTGCATCCTTTATCCTTCTTCTATAAAGAAAAGTTCCTCTCTTTGGGATAAAGTGAGCAGCATTGTATGGAGTATTTAATAAGTGGGTAGATCATTGTTGTTACACCAAGGTCTTTTTCCTGAGCGGTAGTAAGTAATATAGAGCCATTTCTTGGGAACATATAATTAGGACGATGATCCTATTTTACATTTATCACCATCAAGCTGTACCTGCCATTGCCTTGCCTGGTCATTCATTATTGTGAGGTAGTTCTTGATCAGTTTGTTTGACAAGACTGAATAATTTGCATGACTCAAAAACATTGTCACCTCGCTATTTCAGACTGTGTATGTGTAATTCAAGTATCCAGGTCTCAGCAGTGATTCCTGGGGGTTATCACGGATAACTTCTTTCATTGTGAAACCAAACCTTTCTAACCCTGCCCTTTATTTCCTATTTTCTGCTGTTGTTAATCCACAGGAAGATACCATTCTGTGGTGATTTTGTTCCTTTTAAATGCCTTTAGTGAAAGATCTTTTCAAAACCTTTTTGAAATCTAAGTACCCAATCATACCTTTCCCTATGCTGTTGACTTGTTCTAAAATCTCTAGCAGAGTGCTTGTGCTTGTTTGAAAATTATCTTGAGTAACTATCAGCCAGGCCTTGTTCTCATAAGACACAAATTAAAATTTAAAGGAAAGCTATCCATTTTTTTGTGGAAACAAATAATGTATGATCAATTGGTTTGCCTTCCAAAATCTTTTTAGAAAAGGAATTTCAAACACATTAGGCAATTTTTAAACCAAATAAAATGGTAACAGTGGAAACCTTGAAAAGAATGAAACTCTTCAAGTTACTGGTCCATAAATGAACCCGCAGAGAGCAGCAAGACTGGTTATTCTGTAACTGTGGGAAAGACTGTAATAAGGCACGACAGGGACAATCTTATAGCTACTGCAAATATAGGTCCATCCCCTTTACTAGGCACTAGAGAATACACACTTGAGAGAAACCTTGAAAATGGGGGAAGCATTACTCAAGCTTTTGTTTAATAGGAAACCAGGTTTCCTTAGTGCCAGTCCTCAAGGAACTACTTGTTCCTTAGGCCAGGAAATCCGTGTATCTTACAGATAATATATGTGCCTGCATAAGAGTTTAAAAAAAAATCTAACCAGGAGCTCCTATTTCTCCATTCTGAATGATCCAACTGCCTCTTGGGCAGATACTTAAAGGAGCTGATAACACTGTAGAGTTCATTAGAAGGAAATAAGACAGTTCCTTATAATGAGTGCTACAGTCTTCATTTGGCCTTTTTGCTGCAATAGACCAATTTATACAATACCAAGTCTTGGATAAAAACTAGCTGGCTAGAGCTTACTTGGGCATGATAGAAGCAATATTATCAGTTTGGAGACAGCAGCAAGCAGAAATGTCACAGATCAGTCACCTTATCTGGTATATTTGCCTGCGAGTTGTTACTCAGATTTAGAAATCCTACTGTCTTTCAGGATCCTCAGATTATTCTGTAGAGCAAGGAGTTTCTCAATACCTTCTTTTTGTTACCTCAGAATTTATACTTCCGTATATTCTACAATTAACAATATGATATAATCATTTGGCTAATTAAAACTCTGCAGCTGACTTTTAGGTAACTAGGTAGAAGTTTTGTATTTTTAACTCATAAAAGTCTAAAAAGTTTGCAACAGGAGAAAATGTGATGTTGCCTTCCTATTTAGGCAATAGCTATATACCTGCACCTGGCGGGAGAATCCACAGTTAAGAAGTTCACAGACTGAGTGACAGGAGGCTAGTTGCAAAAATCTCCATGACTGATTTTTGAAAGTCATCTTGATGTTGAATATGTTGAATCTGGAGGCATGCAACAAGATCCCTCTCTTCCCAGCTGGTTGCTAAAGTGGTTTGCAGATTAAGAAATCCTATAGAAAAATAAGACTGGTTTTCAGTTGGGGTGAGTTGGAATGGTGAGCCATCATTTTATACTTAAATTTATGGTAACATTTTAAATTTTTGTTAAAAATTCCCTGCAGTGTTGCTTACTCTACCCTTAAGAGGTGAACTTTTGTATATAGTAGAACTATAGGATAAAAGGATAGAAAGAAAGATGATGGGTATTATGAGATGTAAAGAACGGCTGCTGTATGAAGTGAGACTAGATTGTCTGCGGCTCCTCAGGGCTAACAAAGAAAGCTGTAATGTGTGATGGAGGAGGTTATTTAAGTGGTGATTTTTCATAATTTCTGGTAATACTTTCCCTGAGAACTGAGAATCACCACTGAAATTATCAGAGATAAGATTTAAAATAAAGAGGACCTTGTATAGCCAGTCTCATTTTCATTCATTACATTCTGAAGTTTTTCAAAGCTCAGCTTGCCGCACAGGCATTTGAGGACAAAGGGATTTCCTTTCTGACCAGATTCCTGACATTATTTACAGTGGAAGGAATCTGGACAAAGGGATTTCCTTTCTGACCAGATTCCTGACATTATTTACAGTGGAAGGAGTTTCTCCTCCCTGCCCCAAATGTAAATTAGACATGGTAGCAAGCATACGAAGAAGTGTCCATGGATGTGATGAACTTAACGTGAATTTTTACTGTTGTGACCTTTAAGAGCTAAAAGAAGATGGTGGATCTCTACAAATATCCCCTTTTTACAAGTCAATAAAACTACCAGAGATAGCCAAGGAAGTCAGCCACATGTTGTTATGGTCCTGGAATTCCACCACCCACACTCAGCTGTAGCATCCTACTGCTATGTCAGGACGTAGGGACACAATCATTTTGAAAACAGCTGGAGTGGTTTCAGATATTCCTGCCTTTCAGCTATTTCTTACCGCACTGGGGCTGGAGCTTTCAGTCCCTACCGTGAAGTGGCAGAAGAGGAAAGACTGAACCTCTTTCTGCCATGTAGACTCAGTCATAGAGGATGCTACGCCGCTCTGTATTACAAGTGGTCTGAGGAGTTATGGCTTAAGGAAGCAGAAGCTCCCCGCAAAGCTCCTGGCCATTTGGAAGTTGTGGGTATATGTGAAATAGAGTAAACTCTAGATTAGATGATGTTCAGAAATAAGTCCTGTGTGAAACATGAGATTCATATCTACAACAGCTGACTATTCTCCCTTCTTTCTTATAACCCTCGGTCTTTTCCCTTTCCCTCCCTCCACCCTTTTGACAATACGCCAGCGTCAGCTGCAGTTAAAACAGCTCCTCAAAGCTACTACTTAAACAGGTGGCGGCCCCATGGATCCAAGGAGAAGTTTGGTCACCATGTGGGGTATGTTCGTGTGGAAAGACATGCACATGAACACATTTCAAGTCTCACATGACTGTGTCTTCCCATTATCTCTGTATGCTGCAAGGTTTCAGATTGACTTTTACAGTACACTTTCTTAAGGAAACACAAAGCAAAGGTGTCCCTTCTTCTGCAGAGAGCACCTTCAACCCTTGCGATCAAAAAGTGACAACCATCCACACTCCACCCTCGAGGCTGCCCAGCTGAGATGCTGGAAAAAACAATGACTGCTAAGGCAAGGTCCAAATCACCCGCCTAAGCCTATTGTAATTCACCTTTTTGATGCAAGACTGTCTCCATCTCTATCTCTCAGTGGACTAGAGATGACTAAGTGCTCTCTCTTTTCAGACTAAAGCAGCTGCTATATTCTGGATTGTCACCGGTTTTCATCTAGAGGCGGATCCCTGCTGTTTCGGGAGCATAACTGTTTCAGGAGCATCCTGAGAGACCAAATTCCACCTCATCCTTGCACTACAAGCTCTGCAGAAATGACAAAGACAAGATGAAGAGCAGCAAATGGACCAAAATGAATTTGATACAGCGCACGGTAGTGGTATACCTTGACCACATCCCTGAAATGTCAGCAGAAATCATATGGAAACTATAAATAACACACAAATAGTCAATAGAAGAGAGTTCCTTAATGTCTTCAGTAGATCTTGGCCAAACTACAGTTAGTCCATTGCTGAACATGTATTTTAGTTATGTAAAACAAGAGCATCTTTCTTTGCATTTATCGGTGTCTGAAATAGAGCTTCGATCTTACATGTAGAGAAGAAACAAATAAACACTTCAGTAAACACACAAAATCAAGGAAACATACAATTAATATTTTCTGAGGTCATAAGCAATTAAGGAAAGCAAACAAATGTCAACAGCATAATTTTTTCTTTAAACTTCCAAGTTTGGAAACATCTCTAAAGTTAAAAAAAAAAAAAAAAAAAGGAAGAAAAAGAACTGAGTGGAAATGCCATACATGTGAAAGTGTCCACTAAGTGCTTTTTATATTTTTCGTCTGGTTTTTTTTGGACATAAAATACTTATGAAATAATTATAATCCAAAGCCTGTGCCCTAGACATTTCACTTTTGTGTTCTTGCTGTCATTGCCAATAGTTTGTTCTTTGAAGGTCTAACCTCAGGTGCCAGTCATAGCCTGTTAAGGCTGGGCTACATCCTCTTGATCACCTTCCAGCAATAAAATGCTGTAAAATAGTTTCTGTTTTTTAAGATTCAAGTTCCATTTGAAGCTTAGAGTGAAAGGAAATTTGGAAAGAATGAAATTCAAATATTTCTGTGTTTACCCAGCTCGGCACGATCCTTGTTATTCAGCAATTTACAGTTTAAAGTTTTGGATCCTGTTTTATGGTGTTTACAAAGATCAATTGCATTTGATTTTATTTTAAACTTTTTATTTTTCATAGATGAATGTTTATTCCTAGCTTTATCCTAAAAGAAAAGTTAAAAGAAAATGGCCTTTCCACATTTTCTAGGTGTTTGAATCAGTTACCTTGGATTAGTATTTAAATTAATTTCCCAACAAGGAGTTTGACTCGCAGACAATTTCATAATAAAATGAGGTAAACAAGTTGTTTAAAAATATATAATTTAAAAAATGTTGCACAACAGTTACTCATTCCAAAGCATACTTATGATAGAGAGCTAGACTTCTTTTGCACCCACACATACAGAAATACGTGTGCAAACAAGGATGGACACACATAGGCAGTCACACAAGGAATGGACATGTGGAATCAGAGAAATGTATCTTTTATTTTACTTGCTATTAAGGTACTTTTCCTCCAGGTTTCCCTACCTTCCTAAGTTTTCCCTAAATTCCCTACAGTTATATTTGGTTTGTACCCTTGCAAGCAGCTAAAATCACAATAAAAGAGAATTGTCGTATTTTCAATGTCTTTCACAGAGTTTTCTCCCCTGTTTTATATGCATTATCATCCACAGGAACTGCTTTTTCCAAAATTAAAGCTCTCTCAATTCAGACTACTAATGTGGGATGAATAATTTCCAAAACTGGCATTAAGAAGATGAGGGTGACAATAAGGGACAATAAGGCCACAATAAAAAAAAAAAAAAAAAAAAAAGATGTTCTACGCATAGAAGTTGTTGAGAATTACCTCCTTCAAATCCATTCATGCCATGTGGAGTGCTCTGAAAGTTAAGCTATATTAATCTAACAGTTCAATTTCTGATGTCCATGGAAGACAGTATTTGAAAATGCACAGAGTACATTGCATATCTGGATTATTTCCTACAAAATGTAGATGTTTTCCAAAAAAACTGAATGAGAGCTGAAAGTTTACCTCTTTCAGTTGTACTTGTAGTATAACTGGAGAATACTCTGAAGGAAACATTAAAAAAATTAATCTTTTTTTACTACTATGATACTAATGGCCTTTAGCGAGAAACATGCGGTTTAACACAAAAATTCAGCATGGTTTCTTTGATTATTGTGGTAGAGGGAATAATTTTAGCTCTTTTCTAGCCTCTCTGGAAACAGCAAAAGCTCTTGCTGATTTAGAAATCATGTTGCTCTTCTATTTAACTTCCATAGCTGAGATATGGTTCAAAATAATGAGGGTGAATACATACTTAATGGTTTAAAGATAGACTAGTAAACTCAAGAGAAAAGATTGACATCAAATATGGTCTTTTATCTAACTGGCTATTCTAGTACATGTTAATGTTGTGCAGAAGAATATGACATTTTAATCTGTTTTCTTAAATCAAAAGAAAGAAAGAAAAAAAAGAAATGGTGTACCTTATAATAAGGTATACTCCTAGTTTAAACAAAAGTATTTTTAGCAAAAACAATAGTGGAAACTTTCAGGCAGTGTCTTTTAAATTTTCCAGCTCTTTGAACTATGGTTCATACTGGCATGAACATGTTTTTTCTGGCTCTCAGCTGAACACATGTTGAGAGCTGATGCATCATTTCTTACATTTGTACCAGTTAATTGTTTCAGTGAATGCTGCACATATATCTACGACTTAATCAGGGAGTGCGACTCTCTGTATAACTTGACTACAATATTTCAATCTTCTGCATCAACGCACATCTTCTCAACAACACTCCATTACAGTTTCTGGCTTCTACCTCGAAAAGTCAAAAGATGAATGAAAAAAGATAAATCGCCATATTTTTTTAATCATTACTTTGTTCTGTTCTTGCAAAGAACAACCATAAGCTCCAATTTCTTTCCTTTCAGTCTGATAATAGCTCACAGTATTTTCCAACATCACATTCTCTGCATTGCCTTCCAATGAAATTCTTTTGTTTAAGTGCTCTGCCAGTCTGGTTGCATACATCCCACTGACCTATTGATTTCTTATGTGCTGGTCCTGGCCACGCGGTCCTCAGATTCAGATACGCAGCAGCTGTTAAGAACAGTTAGTTATAGGTACAGTATGTTTCTAACAGATCATTTCAGGAGAACAGTCATGTAGTATTTAGAGTGAAAAAATCAGCTTGACCATATAAAGTTTTCAGATCAGGTCATAGGAAGAATACATGAAAGATCCACAGGCTTTTATATCTCCTCTGCACTTTTTAAAGTCAGTAACTCAGAAAGAAAGCAGAGTAAGTATATAAGCAGGAATCATCACCTTCCTTTCCACTCCTTTTACACTCACTACTCGGACATATTTGGTTCAATATGCATATCCATGTTTCCTCCATTCCATGACATGTGAGTCCCTTTGTAAGAACTTCTCAGTCTAGCTGGGCTTTTACTGTGTTTTTAAGATTGGTTTCCTGCGTGGGTCTTTACTGCTCCTTTGTTGCCCCAAATAAACTACTACAGTCAGCATATTCCCCTGAGAAGGAACAAGCTGTGGAATCTCAGCACAGTGCTACTGATGATTTGCACCCATCTGCCCAACGCTGCTGGTTGGTTTTGCAGAAGTCAACCGTGATGTTTCTGAAATGGTGCCTCCGAACGTTCCTGAAAGAGCGTCTCTTTACTCAGATTTCCCCAGTTGGCCTTTGAATTCTAAAGAGCCTGATTAAACGGCTATTATGAAAAGAAGAAACAAACCAAGAAATGAACTGAAAAAAAACCACCAAGAAAACAGTCCCAAAATGTTAGATGTAGAGATACATTGGCATACACACCAACAGGCAAAAATTCATCAGAACCAATTAAAATTCATCGAAAGCATTTTCTGAAATCAAATAAACAGTGAGAAGGGGGAAAAAAAAACCCACAAGTCACCAGCAAAACAAAACCAAAAAACCCAGCAACCACACTGACTTCAGTGAGCAAAGCGGGACAATGGTATCTGGCTCCTCGCCACTGGCAGTTCAATGCTTTTAAAATATCACTTGCAGCACGCTCTTCAGATTATTGATATATTAATTGCATTCACTTTGGGTTGGAATTTTGTTCCAGAAATAACAGTTCAGATCATATCCATTTTTGCTCTGTGTTCTAGAAGAGTCCTCCTGAAAAATGATAACAGTTTTAGGGGCATTGTGTTAAAACTGACCTTTAAGCATTTATGATACAGAAAATCAATGAGGGAAACACACCCATTTGTGCATCCATTATCTATCATATATATATTTTCTTCTCAGCTATCGTTCATTGTAGGGTATTTATCTCCTTAGCTCTTCAGGGAGGAATCCGTTCTAAAACTGTATTTGTCTTGTGGTCATCATAATAAGGCCCCGATCTTGATCGGGCTACCTAAGCATTGCTATAATGTCTTGAATGATAAGAATAAGGAAGCTGATAGATAAGAAAATGAAGGATTAATACTAAACAAAGCAATACAAAGTGTGAATAATCTGAGTCATCCGTTCAAAGGTGCGTGTGGTAGAACAAAGTAAATTAATCCTCTGCTAGTAATTTACAGTGTTTACAGTACAACAGCACTTAGAAGATACTTACGCCCAATTAATTCCCTGGGACACAATGAACACTGCTGCTGCCTCATTCTTAGGTAATTTCTGCAAAGCCATAATGAGGTGTTTCATAACTGAATATTTATTACTTAAACTAAAGAGGTGGGGTAAAAAGCTATGGATAGGTCGCACTGTACCAAAAAACATAAACTTCATGGTTTGTAAAACTCTATGAACTTCAGAACATTTTTTTCTGTTCCTCCTTGTATCCTCTCATTCAGTATTCATGAAGAAATTCTATGCAGTCTGAACAGTCGTGAAAAACTCATAAATGTGCAGATAATGAAGTATGGCCCAGATATTCTTGACTGGTTAAATGCAGTGTAAATGATATTTCACTTTCTAAATAATCACTTGGTCTTCCCCCAACCTTAAGAGTCTGGGGAGGTTCATAGTAAGGAGAATAATGGGGATTAGGACAAAAAAAAAAAAACCAAACCAAAACAGTTTCCATGTAACTGTCTGTACGGGCATCTCATGAACATGTATTTTTCATCACTGTTCCTTACCTACTAAAAGATAACTGGACTTTTCTCTTGGAGAGAACTTGGAGAAAGCACAAAGTTAATTCCTCTTATCCACAACTGCAGCTTCTTTTTTCATCATCAGTTCTACAACTCTACAGCAGATCTCTGTGTGACAGAAACTAAGGTAGGAGGGATTTCCTTTTGTTTTATCCACCGGAGCATCTCCTGATCCTACCACTGACTTCCCCAGGTTGACATCTTGGGTAGACTACATCTAGGTATCCATCTTGTTACATAGTCTTAACCCCCTTCATAGCTTCCTAGCCATCCCCTTTGCTTCACTACTGCCTTCCTTCACATTTCTACATAAAATTATTTCCTTTTACTTATGTGTCACTTGTTTAAATTTAAATAGAACTAATGTTTTCGTTCTGTTACAACAGCCAGTAAGAATAAGACTACCATGTTTCAATATGTTTCATTGTGCTTATGCTTATTTCACCATTAGCTTTCCTTGCATACCTATCCTGCTAAGTCCCTGTGTACTATGGACAAGATGATTGAAAAAAAAAAGGCCTCTAAGGCCTTTACAACTAACTTATCCCATTTTCATCAGAACATGGGTGTTGAAGATATTACAAACTTTCCTTTCAGACTGATAAGTTGACACCAAAGAGTCAGACTGTGTTTTTAAGAAAAACGATTGTGTGTAGGTGGTTTTTTTTAATTCTTTTCTTTTTAATTTTAAATTTTTAAAAAATTATTATTATTTTAAAGGATAAGCATGGAGCGCTTAACATCTCTGCTTCAACAGTTTGTGAGTAAATCACTTTATGCAATGTTGACATTTAGTTGGGGTTTTGCCTTTTTTTGCACTCAGGAATTTACATGTTTTCAATCAGTCAAGTCTTAATCTTGAAAAATATCAATCTACTGTATTGATTCACCCGAACATGTGATTCAAGTGAAAACTGAGAAAGTCATGAATGCTGCATTGTAGGAAGGAAAAAGCACCTCTTGAAGCAGGGATATATTAGACCTTGATTTATTACAGTATGAACAAAAACCCAACAAAACCAATATAGGAATATAGCTGACCACTGAGTCTGTGAATACAGATGTCCACCTCCCAAAGCTCTCTCCCTCACAAAGAAGCAGAAGGAAGGGCAACGGGAGTAGCTGCAATTTTGCATCACAAAAGGGTGTTGAGAGACAATTCTGCTAGCTCCCAACCTGAACGAAACTCTTTCCACAAACAGACTGCTTGCTCTGTCTTTGTTAAGCACTGGGCCACGGTCCATTGCCCATGTTGATCTAATGACTATGTCAACACGATGACACAAATGTTTCACTGAAGATGAGCTGTCTTTGAATCATTTCACAAGTCTCTTAAGAATGTATGGGATTTTCATCATCATTTATTCCCATCTTCTTGTTCCATTTTTTTAAGACCAACATGTTTAATAGAGACGGAATAAACTGAACTCCTGCTTTCAGTTTTGATGACACTTCCGCCATTCTGTCTACTTGTCATAAACTGAAATTTTTTCTTTAAAGTTCCTGTGCCTAAAGACAGCTTTCAGTATTTGAGGGTCTGCACCATCACTAATTTGGCCAACTGCGAACAAAGTCCCCCCATTTTGCTTGTGAAGCTGAAGCTGGGAAGGTGCGCATGGCCTACAAGTGAAGGTTCATTAAGCAGCATCGCAGATATCAGAAGCAGTGGATTTCGTGGCAGCTTTTGAGTGGCAGAGCTTTCAGGCTGGTTTGTAACCAAGACACGAGAACTACCTGTTTCATCTGTTTCTTGGTGGATGGCTAAAGTGGAAAGCAACAAGTCTATGCTACAGTTCATGCCATTCCCTTACATGGTTAAAAATATCCCAGGCACCAGGCCATATTTGAAATCCATAGCCAAGTATAGTGTCAGTCAGAGCTTGACTAGATGCCAGTGAACAGCTGCATATTTTGGACTTTGGTGAAAGCCCTGAAGCCAATGCACCTATCCTGCCACACAAAAGATCCCAAAAGAGAAAAAAAATATATCCATATATGAGTTAAAATACTGAAATGGAACATATAATGAACTTCTGTAGGCCATTAAAGCTGAGAATTTACATGATTTGTTAGCCTGAGTCAATACTTCGCTCATTAATGAATGGATTCAGAATTTAAAGTTTCAGCCCAGCCAAAACCTACTGAGGCTGATGCAAAGGCTCCATAGCACTCACCATTAGTCAGACTTTAAGCAACAACATAATCACTGGTCACAGTTATCGACAATTAAACTAAGTGATAAGTCACTTTATTAATTGTTTTCCTTCTCTTTTTTTTTTTTTTCCTCCTCATGTGCTGAACTACCTTAAAATGTACTTACTGAAGTATATTATATGGATATAAACATTTAGTTGCTATTGTATATCTCATGAAAGATTAAGTAATTTTTAATAACACATTCTTTTGATAGGTTATAAATTAATAATTATGAGTCACTAGAACAAGTAACAGTTCTCTAATTTGGTTGATTTCAAGCCAAGACAAAAATAATTCTATTCCTCAGCTGTATATAAAGAATAACATAAACATGAAAACTCTACTGGGAAGGTTAGATTCAGCTGTTCTGAGTTATCTTCTTACTGTAAATGTATATACCATTTTACAGACTGAAACCAAGAAAGAAGTTGCTGCCTCAGAGAAATTATGACCTGGTTAAGATCTTCAGAGTTTTAAATATAGAGATTTAAGAAATGTCCATGTTCTGATACTATCTTAGGATAAATGTAAATTCATCCCCACCTTTGTTCGCGTGTGCTTAAGAGGAGTCTTGGGTATATTTTCGATTTGGGGTTTCAGAGTATGCGGACTTAAATATTGCAGCAGCATTTTAAAAATGCGTGAAATTAGAAAAGAGTGTAGGTAATAAAAAAGAGAGCATTTAAACTTCAATAACAGAATATTCCTGATAAAGGGATTTGATGGAGGAAAAGATACAAAAATTAATCTTTTATAGCTGGTAGAATCCATGTGAGAAAGAAACTATACATTTAAAAAATTAGATATATGATGAAGGGTAACTCTCTACATAAAGAGACCAGAATGGGCAGAGTTAAGGACATCCTAAGCCTATCCAAATAAACCCAGAAGTCAACACAGGTAAAAAGGAGGGTTTGTAAAGATTTGAAAACAAAGGTGAAAAAAATTAGTGGGTTGTTGGAAAAGAGTGAAACCCAATGAGATAGCCGAAGTAGAAAATTGACACATTCAGAAAGTTTATATACAACTATTGCTGATTCAGTCTTTCCCAGGTTTCAGTCTTAAGGGCATTACCATAGTCACATTTTCTTCAGTAACGTAAGTAATCCTATTGCTGACGTTGTCTTAGTTAATCCAGAAAATGGACACAAATGCATATTCCAAAAATAACCCAGTCTAAAGGCTTGAATTATCTCCTTGCAGCTCTCTGCCTACATACTTTGTGCCAGGACCATAAGTAATTGGGCGAGAAAGGCTCACGCCCTGCACTCTTGACGTTGACTGAGCAACATCACTGACTGTCAACATGAGGTTCTTAGAAGGGTGATGGCCAGGAATGGAGCAAAACAGCCATCGTGTTTAGTGACTCTCCCCAGACCATTCTGCTTTGGACATGGCACACGGGCTTGCAAAATCACATTCTGCTGAGACTAAGACACAATCTACTGTGAACCAAAAGACCTTCTGAATTGCTGTATTTTGGCCTTTTTGTGTAAGATTTTTTTATGCAAGCTTATGCCCTATTAAAATGTCTACAGAGAGGAACACTAAGAGATGTATCGTATACATAAAAAGATAAGAGAAGTATGTTAAAAATGGTGGGGAGAACTAAGTGTTAAAAACACACCAAATCACAGAAGTATAAAAGACATTTAAATCCTTTTATGTGGAAATTCTAGTTTGATACAGAAGCCAAAATCAAGTCTAGTCAATCAGTCAACCCCATTTTACAGAGGTTTTCTTCATTTTCTTTAATCTGCAAAGAATTTAAAGCCTCAAGTCTTACCAGCATCCAAATGAGAGAGACAGATCTTGACAACGTGGACAAATATTAGAGATGGATGAAATAGTTAAAATAACATAAGGATCAGTCCAAACCTTCACTAAAAAAGCAGATGGAGATTTTATGATAATTGAATGCATACAGTTAATTTTATTTTTTCTTCAGTTTCATGCATATCTGCACTAATTCCTCAGTCTGGGACCAGAAGAGACAGTGCAAAAACACTATGATTAAGACAACTTTAATAATATTTCCAGTGGGAATGGAAGAAGACTGCACAAGCATTTTTACAAGTAACTTTTTTTCTCATGGGATTTCCAGTACAGATATTTTTAAGCAATGGGGAGTTTGGCTAACTTGGAAATAAAATCTGAACAAACATTCAGACTTTTGGAAGGCTGAATTTAACCTTCTCACCCTTCCTTTTTTGCTTTTGATGTCTATCTAGCACATGAATAACCAACAGTAAAAAAAAGGGAGGGGGGAAGAAGAAAGAAAGAACGAATTTTACATTCCTATATTTTGGCCAGCACATTCTTTGGGAACATAAGTGAGGTGGTTCAAAAATGCAAAAACTTTGGAATTTATGTGATTTTGGCATATGTAACCACTTTGGATGCATTAAAAAGAGTGGTTAAAGGGCGTGCACTTTTTGGGGGGTTAATCTATTTAACTCCTCAAATTCCAAATGTTTTTTCATAGAGTACTCTGAATTAAAAGTCACATAAAATCATCTATAAACATCACATCATGCTGCTGTTCATGTGCTTGTCAGGGAGAAGTGGCAACGCACATGCTACAAGACATATAATGCATGAAAGAGAAGATGGCGTTGTGGCTGAGACACAGGGTTAAGAGCCAGGAGCCTTGGGTACAATTCCCAGCTCTGCCACAGACGTCCTTGTGACCCTAAGCAAGACACTTAACCTCTGAGCCGCATCTGTAAATAACTTTTCTCTTTCTCACAGGGTTGTTGTGAGGTCAAATTAATTATTAGCTGTCAGGCATTTTGCCATCCCTGTACAGAAGGCACTATAAAATACAGTTTATTCCATTTGTGCCGAGATGAAGAGGGGGCAAAGGAAGGGAAAATCTGTGAAAGGGATCAACACCACCCCCTACTGCCACCAACAAAAAACCCAAAACCAAACTGTATGGGCCAGCTACCCTCCCCACTTTGACCTGTTGATTCCTTGCACCCCTTTCACATGTGCTGGAATTCAGTCCTTCCACTTTTGTTCTGTGTTTCTCTTTCCCCCCCTTCCTCCTGTTCCTACCTGTACAGCTGCTGAAGTTCCCCGTGCCCCAAGTTTGTCAGATTAAGTTAGTTTGGTTGTAGGTCTTTTATCTGGTCATACTCTGATTCCACGGAGTTCATTGGTAAGGTTTCCATTTCAAAAGGCAAACCTGTGGCCAAATAATCTACACCACTTCTCCTACTAGCATGTGCCAGCTTTTCTAGCCCATATCCTTTAAGATGGCCCCGCAAGTAGAAAAAAAAGGTCCCCTTAAGGGTTAGTCATGATGTTCAAAACAATCCTATAAAATAATACAATCCCTAGTTACAAGTCCACATACAGTAGTCTGAAAATATTTTACAGTAGATCATATATTTTTATTTTCTCTACACATGGTTGACCTTCCATGTTAAAATTTAGCAGAATTAACTTCTGTGTCCATTTCAACTTTGTGTGATGTTTTTGGTTGGTTATCTACAATAAATTTAAAAAAGGAAGCATCAGGAGTCCCTGGCTGAAATTCAGTGGATTTCTAATGCTCTTTCTTTTTTCTTCTTCTTTTTCTTTTTTTCTAATAGAAGTATTTCTTTCAATGTAGTTTCTGTAAAGAGTATGAGACCAGAAGAAAATCTTCATTTGCAATGAGTGCATTTGAATGAAGAGAGACCTCAGTGGCTTTTTTTTTGCTATTGCTGCTGCTTTTATTTTTTTAGATGAAATCTTACTGTTAGCAAAAGCTGAAAAAGAAACTTTATTCTCCAGAGAAATGCAGAAGAAAGTGTGGTGGAAGAAGGTCAAATGCTGTCGGTTTGGAATGGGTTTGAGTGGGGTTGTGCTTATCGCTGTCAGAAGCAGGTATCCAAAGCTCAGCTCTTTTTAAGCAGCATAGTTACCCTCTAAAGCTCAAGTATAACTTGCTTGGAAGCACAGGAATTACAGAGTACAAAGCCTGAGTGAACTCTTCACCTTACAGTGTAGACACAGCTTAGTACATGGACAGAGAAATCAAATGCCATTGCACTGGAGGTGTGAAGAGAAAAGTGTAACTACTCTTGGATAGGACACCTAATGCTTAAAAAACTGGGAAAAAAAAGGGAAAGAAACTTACTTTGAAAGATAAGTCGTCTTCAGATAGCACTTCATACCTAATGGAAGCAAAGATCTTGGACCTCCTACAAGGACAGGCTCACAGCTTATCCCTGTATTTAGACGATGAACACTCACACCCCTTAATTCTGGCATTTTAGAAAGATGAACCGAACACTTATAGTCTAGCCTGAATGTAAATCACTACAGGTAGTATACAGTCCAATCACTTTGCCGTGGTTGTGTTACAGGGAAATGCTAGAGATAGAGAAGGGAAAGTCTGATAATTTTTTAGTCCAAAAGGCAATTAGAACTTCCTCTGTCGTGGTACATGCAGATCAGTATTTTCTTCATTGTTTCTTTGTTTGAATAGGAGACAAGTAATATCTTTTTAGAAAGGTATCAATTCTAGTCACGTAATTCCCATAGTTAAATTACTCACACTATCTAACATCGACGCCACATTTCTTGTCTCAATGCGTCTCCAAACATTGGTCTTGTTATGTCTTTTTATGGCAAAATAAAGTGTTGTTTGCTATCAGAAATCCTTACACATGTAGACACTTCAAAACTGTAACCAAGAAACAACTTCTCTTTCTGAATTTCATCTTGGCTAATCCAAGGAGACTGAGCTTCTTTAGTTTATCGTTACAAGGCATACTTTCCAGATCCTAGATTCATTCTTGCTGTCTTTTCAGAAATATTTCCAGTTTTTCTTAGAGCATTCTGTGGCGATGTTTTGCTACTGTTCCCTCAGCTATGAAGTGCAAAGCTCCTTTTTCAAGCACTTATCTTTCTTCATATGAGAGATACTATAAAACGGTTATCTCAGAGTGTCATTAAGATTTGTGTACATTGCTGCTGCTGAATGGTAGGCTTTAGTCTCTCTAATTATCTATGGAGCATATTCACTGATCAAATTTTCATCAGTGTGGATTTATTAAGTTGAAAATTACAGAAAATGAAATGATAAAAGTATAGTAATATACTAGGGCAATACATAGCATAACATATATGCTGTGTGGGAGCTGATTATAGACAGTAAACTGATTCTCCCATTTATTTTAGGTTCTCAACTGGTTAGCTACATTAATTATAAATAGTTTATTTTGGCATAAAAACTGACATGAAGACTCATTATTCATTTTATATAGAAGCAGGATGAGAAAGAAGTTGAGAGAGGAACAATCATCATTTTACTCTCATGGTGACCGACTCAAAAAAGCCATCTGGCAAAGTTTTCCTTAATGTTACCAATCAGACATTTAGAGCTGGATTTTCTAAATTTGGCCTCCCGGTTACAGCCACAAAATATGCACACAAAAGCTCTCCTGCTAGCTAGAAGATAGTTGCACTCACAGCACACATACTTAAATATCCAAAATGGCATAAAAATAGAACTAAATGCAGTATAAGGAATGGACTGAGCTAGAACAAGAAAGGAATGAAAAACTGAGAGGTTGGGTGGACCATGTGCAATTCTTAATAATAATCTTAATTTTCTTAAGAATATTTCTTAATAATAATTAGTTTTCAGGTTACTGCCTCATTCTGAAAGGACTAACATTGATATTTTACATATGTGCCATAATTTTCTCCCTTTTTATTTATTACTATTCTAAAGTTTATTTTCTTCTTCAGAATCCAAGCTAGATTTGACAGAATTTCTTATTTTCCTGATTAGATCACTCCCTGCCTAATAGGTCTCATAAAAGTAGCTTGATGTTCTTCCATGTAACTGAACATGATATCCAACTCTTCAATATAAGCTTTCTGAGATAAGGAAGAGGCATTTCTTATCTACAGGTGTGTAGCACCAGAAGTAGTTTAGGAGCTCTTCCTGACACAGAGCACATAACAGTGAAGCCAATTAATTTTTTAAATGCATTGGAAAAGTGATGCAAAAAGAATGAAAAGAAGTGTTCAAAGTAAGAGAATTGAAGTCAAAGAAGTAAACTTTTTTTTTTTTTTCCCAGTACTAAGGTAGACGTCAATACTTACTTTCACCATTCAGTTGCAGGTCAGGAGGGTAGAAGCAATTCTTCTTGAGAGACTCGTATGAGAAGCCACTCAATCTGTGTGTAGCACTTCCAGCCACAGTGCTTGAAGCTCCAGGGTGCAAACCATTTAAACTATTGCTACTCTCACTTCTGTTGTGCTGGAGGACCAGAACGCTTGATGTCCAAAAAGATGCTCTGAGTTTGTACAGGCAGGCATTTGCAAAAAAAAGNACTGAAATGTTCTTTGGTCAAGCTCTTGCCTGCAGGGACCTTTCCAGAATACATACTGCAGTGGTATCAGAGAGACATTCTCCGTGCTGCCTTCACAGACAGGGAGAGAAAGCTGGCCATCAGATTCTGTCCTCCCCTTGCATCCTTCCCATCCCACCCCTATACTCTTTCAGAGCTTTCCCTCAATGACAAGGCAAGATAACCCAGCAGCTGACCTACATTTCTCTGGTTCTCCCAAGGATGATGTTCTGTGTGCTTGGCAAAAACGGGAAGACACAGATCATGGAACATATGAGCCCTGCCAGGAATGCGCAGTCAGGAGAGTTTCTTCCAGCTAAAACACAGTAAAATTTAACATGCAGCAAACTGGATACATTCATCTTCAAATACTGTTTACCAGAGAGTCTAAAATCTCCTGCACCTAATCCAGTGCATGTCCTACATTGAACCATAGGTTAAGTCTACTAATCCCTTCATTACGTATTTGTATATTGAAGGCTCCAATCAGTCTTGCCTCTGTTTGTTAAAATAATAATGTGTTGGCTGCCTAATAAACTGGGGATAGCTATGTTTAGATAGCAATTTCACACAAGTAAGCATCTTTCCTTTTGTAATCCACCAAGTTCAGTGTATAACCTAATCATATTGCAGATCTTACTTTGTTCATAGTCAGAATTTTCAAGCTTGCAACCTAGAAGTAGGTTCTTCAAATAAAAATTTATGACATTTAAACATCCTGCCTGCTTTTAGGACCGTTGAGTTATTCAATCCTAGTGCAATTTACAGGTGATGGGTATCTTTGCTTATACTTTTGTTAAAAAAATACACATCTAGGCATCTTGTTCAGCACATCCATAACAAGTGACTACAGTCTCAAGGCTTGGAAGACTCTATTTTTATCATAGAGCAACTCCAGTCTTCAGCAACTTTGTATACTGTCTGCGTTTAACAATTAACAATCCGAGTTTATTGGTATTCTGTAAACAATATAATGGGATACCAGTTTGTACCAGCTATTAATGGTGGGCCTGCTTTCAGATACCTGCCTGTACGTGTAAAAAGGAATCATGCCAACTAGATTTTTTTCTATCTGACAGATTTCAATCCTCTCTTTTGATTTTTTCTATTTTATTTCCTTCTGAGAAAATTTTCTTCTTCTTTTAGAAAATGCTTGCTCTGAGGTTATTGAAAGGGCCGCTCTTTGTGTGCTGGAGTGTTCATGTAACAATAAAAGCATACATGCACACACAAAATAATTGAAGGAGGGAAAGAAAAAAAAAAAAGAAAAAGCTTGAGAATGCTCCTTGAGGTTTCAAGCCTAACAACTTAATTTTTTTGTTTTAATCTTATTCCATCCCAGGTATCATATCCCCTGTATAGTGTTGAAGTATTAGAACTAGAAAAAGCCTGCTACTCTTAAATGCAGGGAAATGACATGTGTTTTACAGGTCCTTTCTCTGAATTAGGTTCATATGTTTCTATAAATGCTGAGGTAGTAATAACTTCAGCTTGGACTTGGCATGTCGTTCATCTTTTTCCCCCTCCCTTTTTGGAACTTGACTTTATTAAGGATGACATTTCCATGCACTAACATACAACACAACATACAAAATCACCAGGGTAACTGAAAGGGAGGGAGAATAGAAGGAAGTTCTGGTGTAAAACAGCCTTTAAAGGGCGTGTGCAAACTCAGACATGAGTTTTGTACCCAGAAGGGGCTTAGTGTCCTCGGCCCAATGGAGACCTAGTGTCAAGTGCTAGAGCAAGGGAAAGGAAATGCTAACCTGCTTTAATCGTCAGAAAAGAGAAAAATAGGGAGTTTAAGAAAGCAGGAGAAAAAGTGAAAGGAAGAAGAAAACCACATCATTTTTACTTGAAAAAAAGAGGGCAGTGACCCAGCCTGCAGTACTTTGTGCAAAAGGAAATCCACTGATGATTTTCCTATTATAAACTTCTTTATCAGGAGAGATAGAAAAGCAAGATAGATAAGCAAATTCCAAAATGTCACTCTAAAACCAATGTAAGGACTTCCAAAGAACGCTACAGAATGGGTCTTTCTGTCAGCTGTAACCCACAAATGCCTGGCAGCTTCCTTGAGCTGACATTTGGTGAGTACAAGTGATAAATAAATTAAGCAATTATAACCAACAGCAAGGCAACTCCTATATAATTAATAACCATTTTACCAAGCTCAGGAGAAAATCTAAAATGAAAAGAAGCAATTATGTGCTGAATAGCTAGAAATCTTATCTTGGTTACACTGTGAGTTTTTCCAGGCAAGCACGTGTCTTGTACGTTGTCTCTTGTATAGTGCCGAGCAAACTGTTGGCAATTTCACAAATAACAATAATATAAAGCTAACTAAAGATTTTCATAGATAAGGTGTTTTGTTTACAGTAATGGTCTCTTTAACAGACAAAGACCAGGCTGGTAATCAATAAACCCAGGGGATTTAATCCTCACATACCCATTTATTCTTGATTATGAACTACACAGCAGTCTGGTTTATATGGGCAAATCAGTAGAACCAGTACATCAGTATTAGTGGCTGTAACAGCACAATTTTTCTCAGGTTAGCAAGCAGAACAACTGTATTTTTTAGGGAAGGAATTATTTGTGCTTCATGGCTTCTCATGAGAGGGTCATTATGTTAATTTAACCACAAGACTCTCAGTTTAGGATATCTCTTTGCTGTATTAGCTAACATTTCATTCACTAGCTTTAGCAATTATTTTTGTTACCATTAAATGCACAATAAATGTAAACACTGTATGCAAATACAAATGTAGCTGTATTTTTTGGGGGGGGGGGGATGAGTCTGAGTGGTCTTTTATTCCACTTAACTGTTTTTGTCTGGCAATTCAGATATAATGTAAAAATACCAAAATGTCACCTCTGGGGTTTTGAGGTTTTATCTGTTCATTTTTGAAATTTCAAGAAATACTTTAGGAATCAGTGCGTATAACCAGTTGATTATTGGAGGAAACCAGACTGGGGGAAGAACTAATAACTTAACAGCTGCAAGTGTTATGGTGTCCGTCACCTCTAGGTACCCAGTTTCACATGGTGACACAAACTAACATCATCTTCCGGAATAAAACTGCCTTTCCTCTTTGCCTATCCTCCTACCAACACCCTCAACAGTGAAGAAAGAAGAAAAATAAGATGACACTGTGGGACAAGGAGGCACACAGAGCCAGGGTGAAGGAGGATATTGAGAATTGCCCCAGGGAAGAGGAAAGAATGGGGATTACCCATTAAGACAGGACCCAGGAATAGGAGGGAAAAAAGATTACACAAAAACCTGACCATGGTGTTCAGGGAAGTGGAGTAAAATGGAGAAATGGGAATACAGGCAAAGAACATGGATGTGTAGAATGGACTGCAAGGGAGGAATCTATGGGACAGAGAGAGCCGTGCTCATATGTAAAAAACAGAGGGCTGAAGGAACGACAGACGTTCAACCAAGTCATAGTAAATGGCTTGTTAAGCCTGCCTTTCTGTCTCAGAAGGCTGTAACTCCCTTAAAAAAACTTGCGAGGGGAAAAACAGAAAAATCAACAGACCAAATAGACCAAATACATTTATTATAGATGGTTTCCCTCTACTTTCACAATGAGTTACAATAACATATTAATAGGGAGAAAAAGTTAAGTACAAAACTGATAAACATGCTATATATTTAAAGGAAAAAGACTTTCTAGTATTCGACCGTCTTACTGAAGGAAACAGAATAGGAGCACCCTGTGCAGCTCCCTAACTTTTTCACAGTAAAAGTCTAGCTTTATCACCCAACACCTGTCATCTCCTATTCAGCCATGATTATTAAGCTTAGCACAGCATGTGGTATGGGTGTAAGTTCCTGATCTGGCAGCATGATAAGAAGCAGCCCCCCTGTTTGGTTTTTTTTGTTTGTTTGGTTGTGGGTTTTTTGTTGTTTGTTTGTTTTTTCAGAAAAACGATGTCTTCCTAGCATATAATCAGTTCTAAACTCTGGATCTAGGCGGCTACTCAGAGCTGCTACCTGAGAGACCTGCTTTTAAAATAATATTCTGCTCAGCAGCAGGAAATTCCAAGCGGCGTAGGACCCTTGTGGTACAAAGAGGATAGATATATACACTTTCTCTAGTGAGCTGTATTTCAGCCATTGATTGATTGCCTGTGTATATTTGTAGGGTGGAAGGGAAAAAGGGCCATGAGATGATTTCAGATCCTGTGGATCCGCCAGTGGGCTACAATCCAAACTTTGATTTGTTGGTGAAGGATATTTGGGCAGGTTTCTTTTGTTTCTTTGGGCTCTATTCTAATGTTTGCCAACGGCTCTCAATTATGTGATCCATGAAGAGTTGAGAAATAGATGTAGGGAGTGGCTCAATTTAAATCCAATAAATTTAAGGTTTGTTCTAACACTAATCTTCTGCTACAGCAGGCATTTAGGTTGAAACTAGAAGCATGACATATATGCTAAAGTTTAGATGATTACCATGGGTTGCACTACTGATGTTACTGGAGTGTTTAAAAAGGGACAGGACTTAAATACTGGAAAGGGTATATTCATGCAATGAATTACACCTGAGAGACCCGAGCATAACCTTCAGGTGCTTGTATTGCTACTCAAATGCTGCCCTGCTCTGAATCTCAAAACCTAATCCCAATCTGCTCTGTCAGCCTCCTCATTTCTGCTACGGGACACACTAAAACCCACTGAATTATTACACCAACATGTGTTTCTTCAGCTGAACTATTCTTTCACTCACCTCACCTACCAGACTCACCTCAGAGCATACGTGCCCAGATCAGACCTCATAGAAGAGCAGCTGAAGAATGGCTGACAGTTATTGCTTTACAAATCCAAAAATTATAGCCTTCACCCAGGGTGTAGAAACTTCTTATCCCTTCTCTACATCGGACATGGTTAGGATTTGAGCACCGGCCTCCCACATCCTAGGAGAAGGGCAGTAGGCTCTCAGCTGCCTCCAGAAGCTGTTCATGGCTTGAGGACCCACAAGACAGTACTAGGTGCCTAGTTATATTTAATGGATATAAATTGCCTGCCTGCTTTTTTCTCTCTCCCTCCTCCTTCATGCCTCCTTGCTCAGTGTGTTAGACTCCGTTAAACCTATTTTTAGGTTAGTTGATGTTCCTTTCACATTGGGTAGCTGTGGTATCTCATAACTGTCATGTCCAATATAGGAGAAATAATTCCCTTGGGCTTCATTGTACCTAAATCACCGTTCAAGATTTAGCCCCATGTTAACAGAACTATTCAGAAACTGAATGTCAATAGCAATTCCTTAACTGTTAAAGAAATGTGGTGAAGCCACATTCATACTGAAATTGGATGAATTTTGGTTACACTGTGAATTGCAGGCCCCATCTCTTACCAATGGGAGAATACATGAAAAAGTCTGTGTCAAAATAAGTGGCATTAGACTGTGTCCAAGAATAACTTTAACCTAACTTTAATAACCTTAGCCTACTTCTCTCTTCATAACAAAGAAGTTATTATTTGATTTACACAGCTGCAGATTAAAACAGTACATTTGGAGCCACTACAAAGTCACAGCCATGGTCAATGAAGAATCAGGTTGTCAAGCATAAATATGTGACTCAAAAGACATTGATTGTGTCCCTGGTTCAAGCACTGACTTACACTCTAAACCTGGTCAATTCACTTGTTCTCTTTTTGAAAACTAAAGAAAATCTTTGAATGACTCATTCACCTTGCCTGAATGGAAAGAAACACTGAAACACAAATAAGATATTACTTGTAAACATAACTACTTTACTATATAAATTTCCACTTCATTTCCTTGTTCTGTAATTTCTGACAACTGAAAACATTGAATTAAAGGTGCTTTAAAGCTATTATGCATGTCATGTCAAGTGAGAAGGTAAACTTATCAATGACAATGTTTTCCAAATGTTTTCCAACATTTTCCAATGTTTTCAACAAACAGCATTGCACAGGGACACAAATACCGAAACTTTCTGTGTTGTATTTTCCAAAGAAAATTGCAGACACTTAATTTTTAATGGGCACAAGAGGCTCAAGAGCCAAAGTCAACTGAAAAAGAAAAAAAAAGATCTTTTCCCCCTCTTTCATGACATAATTCTCAACTGGAGGGAGGTCACTTTAGATTGAGCAATGTCAGGAACAGAATACCATTAAATAATAAGGTCCTGTTACAAACAACAGAATACAGATTTTCAGAAACAAATACTTTAAATCTGTATCATCCCTCCTTTGACTTGCACAGAAAATGGCTTCATTGGTTTTGAAATCAGCAGGTTTAAGCAAGCTATACAGAGCCAGACAGCACCGATACATCATCTTACCCAATGCATGGACAAACGTGTACCTCAGGAACTGGCTTCTTAGGACTGTTTCATTACCCAGAAGTATTGTAATATAGATGAAACTGTAAGCAGAAAATGCATGTCCTCATTCAAAATGATCCTAAACAAAGTTTTTTAAAAGAAGTATTATTGATATTTTAAAGTCAGGAGGGAGTTAATTCTGTCAATGTAAATATTCAGAAAATCCAAACACCTTGTAAGGAGCCTAAAATAATGCCTGGGGATTTTACGTTTCATTTGTTTGAGTACTAGAGATTTGGAGGAAAATGAGGTAGAATAATGACACCCTTGAGATTATAGATGGGGATTGTTCCCCTTTGAAAAATGCATAACTGTATGGAAGTGGAATGAAGGGTGTTAAATTGAAAAAGCTACAAAGGAGTCTTGATTTTAAGAAGCAAGATTATCTGTGCTGACAGATCAGGAGCACTGTTTTCCAGCAAGTAAGTGGCAGAAGCAGCCTGCATGAAGAAGTACGCACCCAGGCAAAATCAGTTAACCATGCTTTTGAATTCAATGACATGCTGAGTTGAAAAACAACAACAACAAAACCAAAAAACCACCTTTGGATAAAACTATGCAAGAATCAGATCCTCAGCTGCTATAAATTGAGGCCTATCTATGGATTCAATGAAGCTCTTCCAGCTTTCACCAGCTAAGGTTGTGACCCATAATGACCAGACTAGAATCAACTGGCCATATGCTCCAGTGATTGAATTTTCAGGTGGTAGAATGACAAGAGTGATAAAGTAATAAATTCTTTTTTTTTTTCCTTGTTTGCTCTTCACAGAAGGCTCTGGCTGCCATAGGATTTGAGGCATTATTAAAGATCTCTAATGACCTAGCATTTATCTGAAAGAGAGATGAAAACAAAGCTACAATGTAAACTTCTCAGGTTCTGTGACACCGTATATATAGTAAATACGAACTATGTGGTGCAATTTCCACACAATAATTTTTTAGTTGACCACTTAAGTTTTGGGGGTTTATGGCTCATAATACTGGTCGTCTTCTGATTTAATTAGGGTTATACAGGAAAACAAGAATCTGGCCTAAGACACAGTCAATGGCAATCTTTCCATGGACTTAAATAACTGGCAGATCAAACCTGAAACGTGTTTTTCAGGGAACTAGATTAGATACTGTGAATAAGCATAGTCTTCACTGCTCAAAATACATACAGGACTGAAGCAGCTTATACAAGTTTATCTTGTTTGTACAGTACTTTTCAGCGAATCCCCAGTAAAAATGTGAAGCTACCTACCCCATATTGTATTGAAATTGTGTTTGATTTTTCCCTGTCATCATATTATATGTTTTGTGTGAGTTTTAAGTCCCTTTTGTTTCTTCCCTATCTTCCACGCATCACTTTTCTTCCTCCCTTTCACTGCATTTGCAGAACTAGTTACTCTGGAAATAATGATCCATGTCGGTATGGTTGGAATTCAGTGACTTCCATAAGCATAGAGATAAATAAATATATTCCAGCTCACTATTTATTCTGTGGATGGTGATACATCACCGTGTATGTGATAAGTTATCCAGTTTATACGTATGGCATAAATGTGGAAAATACCCACCCACGTACAGGAAGAAGAACAAGTGTTGGACTGAGAGACTTAACCGTTTCTATGAGATATGCCCAAAGACGTTCTACCCCAAGGGGACGAGACTCCAAAGGCCTTGCTGCTGTGGCTGTCTTAGCCCATCAGACTCTGAGACATGCTTCAGCACTAACTGTGGTAAATTTTGAAGTTGTTTCGTGCGGTCTTCTATTTTTTTTCCTTGTTAAGGATAAAACAAAACCTTCAGTCTCTGACAAAAAGGAAAAAAGGGAAAAAAACCTTGCAGCTCAGCAGTCTTCAAAAACTTTTGCTACCCTTGAATCATTGTTAGCAATTAAAATAGATTAGATGGAAAATCTATACAGCAGCAAAAGAGACAGAGGGACAGAGTAATTTATGAAAGAATGTTGATTATTTACCACTTTTCATGAAGTTCTGGGGCTTCAATAACTGCTAAGCAGTTTCAGCTCCTGAGACTTGAGGCATTTGAACACCTTGCAAGATTGGGTCCCTGGACTTTTATTTTAAAATTGCTTACTCACCTACTGTATTATGCCTGTCTTACTGCCCTATTTATGGACTGACATAGAAACTGTTCAGTGGGTCTCTAAGGAACTGAACTGTGCTTCTTTCTTGCTGCCATCAGTTGTTTTTTTTTTAAAAATCCTTTTTCATTAAAGAAATTTCTTCTACATTTTAAGTTCTTCAGTTTATATCCTGAACTTTTACTTTTGATGTAAAATAGCTAATTCTTCTGGTGTCACTAAGCACTGGAAATAAACTTCTTGACAGAATGTTTAAAGGCATACTGGTTCCTATTGTCTCTGCCTCATAATAAAAAGCTATAACCACTTGTCTCAGCTTTTGACTTTTCCCATCATTTATAAACTTCAGTCTTAATCCTGCTGTGACCATCAAAGGAGAACATTCTTGAATGTTAAGTTTTCCCTTAAAAATAATCTAAATGTGCTGAGAGTTAGAAAGCTGACAATATACGAGTACAAATAGCACCTTCCTCCTCAACAATTCTTTTCCTGGGTTACTTGAGGACAAATATGCTCATTTTCTTTCCACAGATCTGTTTCCACATTTTAGAACAAAAAAATCAAGTACTTAAGTTCAATGCTTTTTTATCCCTAATCAAAAAGGATGAACTGTTCATTTGAAGGGCCAAATTCTGCCTTTACTTATGTTAGAAACCATTTTGCCAGTTGGCTTCTCCAGATCAGAGGATTCTTTATTATAATAGCAATGATCTAACAAGCAGAAAAAGATAGATATGTACCATAACTTTCCAGTTTGCAGGATAAAAATATACAAGAGATATCTCTAGAAATAACACACTTTTAACTCATGGCAGTTCAGCTTGTCAACTACAACTTAGCTTCATATTAAAAAAAGAATGTAAGGAGAATTTGAAATATTGCATGCAGTAATTTTTCAATTATGACAAACAAAAGTCATTCTTATGCTTACCCTTACCAAATTTATGTCACAACAATGAAGAAACATGTTTTAGGTTTTATGCCATTTTAAAATGAAGGAGATTTGGAGGAAAGAAGATATTTGCCGCAGAATCTACTAGATGAACCTCTCCACAAAAAACAGCTGTGGCTTGAGTGGCGCAGGGCTTTATTCCATGGCCTAAAACCTGGAAAGCATCAAAGCATCTGGTACCATCTGAGATGCCCAAAGATCCCACCCAGTCCCCAGCCACCGCTCAAGACTGCAGGTCTCCCAAGGCTTTTGTGCCAGTCCTTTTGGAGACAGCTTGGATATCTGAGGAATTCTCTAATGGCCCTAGACAACGAAGTTTCAGCAAACAAATTGAACTCTTCAAGCTTCTGTTCCTTCAATCGTATTTTCAATGGGTACTTCAACTGCAGAAGCTAGTGAGAGCCACTTAACTTCAGTTGCCTTTCAGATCGCCAACCAGGTTCCTACCTCGGTAGCACTTCTGTGGAAAATAAGATTTGTCCATGGTGAAAAGCACAAGTAACAGAGACACTTCAAGTTAAGGAAAGATCTACCCCCAAGGTGAGTAGAAGTGGGTTGCTTTAAGCATGCTACAAACGTGCTGCATTATTTCAGAGTCCGAGAGGTTTGGGTAGGTATACAACCTTCTTTTCTTTTTTAATCAGTGTTTAAAATGCTCAGCTGAGAGACGGGTAAATGGCAAAAGATAGACAGACAGACGATAGTTTCATTTGGAATTGAAATGGTGCCACATGCTTGGCTTTTGACATGGGTGCTGGGGCCGTGGCTGTAAAAGGTTTTGTTAAACATGCAGAAGTCCCAAGTGCAAACCTAACCTCTCTGACTCCCCTTCCCTCTTCACAACAGGAGAAGGAGTTTTAGAAAGCTATTAAGTTACGCTTGGAACTAACATTACCATTTTAAGTACTGGCTTTCTTGGAAGCCTGAAAAATACTATATGTCAAGTTATGCTGTGGCAAACTGCCACGCTTTTCAAGCGACAGTAGTACCTCCCATTCTGCTCTCAATCAGCTTTCCACATCGACAGTCTGCTGCCAAATTCCTTGTGGAATAGACATTGTACAGCTAAAATTATCTTGTGGGTTCTGGATCACACTAACTTGTTAGTGATTAAATACGTTATTAGTGTGTTTAGCTGTGCAATTTTCTCTTAATTTAAGGAGCTCGTAATTAATTTAAGTCTGTAACATATGCACAAGTCACTTAACCTTTCTGTGCCTTAGCTTTTGAGTTGTTACATGGGGATTAAAGTGCTTACCTACTAGCATATACACATTAAATTTTTCAGGTGCTCAAATACCAAAAGAATGGAAGTCATATGAGTACCTAAGAGACAGAGATCAAATTTTAATGCACACAGACACTGCTGGAGCTTTCAGCAGTAAGCCCTGCTCTTCCTCTTTCCAATTACCATTTCACAGCACGTATACTTGTGTGCATATTCACATGTCAGTTGACAGTTACAAAGCAAAAGTTATTTACTTAGAAGGCAAGACGATAAGAATTTCCAGGGGAGCAGAAGATGGTAGTGGTATTACTTTTAAATCCTGCTGAGTCCAAGACACACAATCTACACTTGTTTGCATGCCAAGTCAGTTAACATTATTCTACTTTTCAAAACATGGTGGTCCTAGACTTTATAGTAAAGAGCATTGTGTTCTGAATAACAGTGAGCTACTAAAGTGACGCTTTTCCTGCCTGCTTCAGTAGCAAAACTGAAAAGCCTTTAGCTGTGAATTAAAAAAAAATCTGATCATGGTTTACTGCCGTTGATAATAATGCCCTTGAGACATCTAAATTGTTTGCATATTTATTGCAAGGTAAAGTTGGGACAGTACAATTTCTAAGAAATTGTGGTGATTGTGGACTTAAAATATGCGTTTTGCAATACAGCATCTAGTAAAAGTACAGTCTTATTAAGGTGTAATTTCAGCCAACAAAAATTTGCTTTGTTATTCGACAATGTAGAACACTCAAAGAGTCATACTTTAGGTAGTTAGTAACTCGGATAATACAGGATTCAAGAAAGCGTTGGTTGTTTTTACTTGGCTAGCCTTCCCCAGTGCTAACTGTATATTGCTAATATATTTCTCCCTTGTTAGCTGAAAATTAAATAAACTGTATAAGTAATCTTTACCAATTTAATAAAATTTGGAATAAGTGTATGTAAAGGCTGTTGGAATTGATTTTTGATAGTAGTGGTCACTGCCGTGAAGTCATAGTAACAATGAATTGAAAATATATTGTAATTTGGTGTAATATTGTAACATGCAGAATTGGGCAAAAGGGATCAAAGGCATATATGAATCTGGGCTGAGTTCAGCAATAGTTCAGTTGTGAAAGGAAGGAAATTATAGTATAGATGTGGAGAGAAAAAAGCTTTGAAAAAGTGTTAAAATAAAGCAGATTTCCAAAAGTGAAAATGTTGACAGGTTTTTAATCATACTTTTTTGACTATTGAGTCAAATTGAAAGTTTTCATTTTTGAAAATGAGGTAAAATTTAAGAAGAGGAAATTAGAGGAGTAAAAAAGATCTTTTAAATCTGAAAAATGAAATCTCACATGTTAAATCAAATGAAATCTAATGGACTAAAATAAAACGTAAGAATTTTGTCTTTTTCCATCTACCCCAAGTTTTTGGAAAAAAAAAAAAACTTTGGTTGAACACCAGCCACCAGCCGAGCTCCTTTTCTGTTCTTTCCTCCATCCAACCTCCAGGTTGGCAATCACTTCAAACAATATTTTGCTAATCTCTAACAGAGTTACTTTTTTTTTTTAAAAAAAACTGAGTATCAGTGATCTTCACTATCAGACCTTGGTCAATAAAGTACATGCACCTTTCTCAGTAATTCACTTTTGGGTTAGAATATTAATTTTTGGGGCTTGAGTGTGCCAAATGGTCACTGACAATCCTCAACCATAGTGCAGCTAGGGTTGCAAACACTGACTTTCTCTCTCTCTCCCTGTGTCTCAACCTTATAAAAAGAAGAAAGTGAAGGAATATCGCCAGGTTACCAGTGTTAGACCGGTGGATTATTGTGAACTTTGGCTCCTTCCCGGTCACTGAGGACAGAGTATCTGGTGGAAGACAAATGTGTGTGGAGTACAACCTGGCTGATGTATCGTGTTTATTTACACTGCATTCAGTAACCCTTGAGCAGAGCTGGTCACAAATTGCATAGACAAACCTCCTTCAGAAATCTCAGAACAAACAAATTCCTGCACCCCAGAGAGTAAAATGAGTTATTGAGATGAAAGGAGAAAAAATCTGGTGATGTTTGCTATAACTGCCTACAAGCACCCTGCGTTGCACGCCCTTGAATGCTGCAGGACTGTGTATGACAACACCCACTTGAAGGCTCTTTCCATAATACCAACATGGTGGATGTCGAATCACTAAGCAAGTATGTGAAAGAAAAAAGGAATTAGTAAGGTGTTTCCTTGAATTTTCATATATTAATTGTGGAAAATGGGAAGGAATTTTGCAGCAACAAGAATTGTGAGAATAGTGAAAATAGGAAGACTTTGTCTATAAGTATCTAAAAATAATGAATTGCTCTTGAAGTGTTAGTTATTTTGAGAGGGCTGGTTCTGTAAAAATAGTTTGGTGACCACAAAATTTCCTCTCCTCGCTATGGATTTCCCTGACCTGAGACAGTGTCCACACATACTTTATGGTAAGGTTTCATTTATTAGTTTTATACTGATAAATTGTAAGGTATTAAACATAGGATGAGATATTGAGGAGTAGAACTTGTCTCTCTTCCGTTTCTGTAAATTGAAAAAGCTGGTAGTAACATCCCTTGGTTATTGATTAATCCTTTATAAACTTTTTTGTAATGAGGCGTTAATATAACTTCTACTTGTTCCTCCCAAACCTTTGATAAGTATATCCATACAAAGTACACAGCATGAAAAAAGAAAACAACAAAAACCCAAAACAATTTTTGTGCCTAACTGGGACCACTTTTGTGGCAACATTTTGTCAATGACAGCTTGACAAAAACTGAACATGTTTTATGACTGCAGGGTCACTTTTGGTTAAGATAGACTGTGTGGCTTAGCTAGAGGCTTGTAGCCAGGACACCTATTATGAAGACAGGAAAGGGCATAAATAAAGAAAAGGTTGCAGGCAAAGGAGAGGTGAGGAAGTAGGCTTTGCAGAGGGAGTCGCTACAGAATTACTGGGTCTACAGAGAAAAGATGTAAGGTACATGAAGAATAAAGATGGAGTGTCATCAGTTCTGCTTAACCCGAGAAGGTTGGTAGTGATAAGTGTGTCAAATTTTGCCTTTTTCTGTGAAGGTGTTTAGGCACTCACCTAGATATCAGTTTCTATTTTCATCAGCAGTAGCCCTCTTCATAGCAAATAAATGGGCCTACTGCTTTCCTTCCAACTTTCCCTCAGTGCCTTGCAAACCTTCAAGGGCTCCCCGCGCTTCGACTAATTCTCTTGTGTTTACAGGACCCAGATGGCTCCCTGAGCCTATAACCCAGTCTGAATCTCCAACACTTCGCCTACCTCCCTGACATAGCCACATCTGCAAACTACCATTCTTGTAGCTGAAGTAGTCCTTTGCAAATCAAAGAAAATTTGGAAGCAGAGTGGGGTGAATTTTTTTCTTGGTTAGCCAGGCCATTGTGAAGGGTGGAAAACACTGGCTCTTCCTGTCTGCTCCTCTTTTACCTAAGCGTGGCTTTCGGAGCAAGCTTTCACATCAGTGCTACCGGTCAATGACAGGGCTTGACATCAGAGACTGGGCAGCCTCCAACAGATCTTCATAGTATGGCCTTAGGATGCAAAAATTTGACCTCAGAGTAAGAAGAGAATCAGCACCTTTGAAAGTCTTTCAGGGACCAATGACTCCTTAAAACAAAGGACTGATCTGGAGTAATATTGAGCTGAATTCTTGGGAGGACAATGTCATATACAATGAACACAACCTTTTGGGTTAAATAAATTTTCTGCCAAGTTTTCCCATTTGGTGAGTGAACCAAAAAAAAATTAATCCTTATTCTATAGCAGTCTCTAATTCTCTTTTAGTTCAAAAGGTAAAGGCCTTTGTTTTGCCAACTAATAGACCTGACTTTTATCCTCTTTGCTGTACATATGTGGTCTGGCTGATGACAGAGATGTCTGCACCTCTGGATGCCATACAGGAAATGTGATACATATCGGTGCCGGATTTCGGGGGTGAGACACACGTGAGCCCAGGCTGTCACAGCAGCACTGGTCGAAACATAGCTTGTTCTGTCCTGGGAAGAGTGCACGGGTCTTTGTGAACATACTCAGGCATTAACACCACACACCTGCTAGCCATGTGCACAGTTCTCAAACAAAAACCTTTAACATTAGAAAATTAGGGCCATGTGCGGATGTGAAAGCATATCTGACACTTGGATACAGCAGAGCAAAGGCCAGACGCCTTCGATGTTTGGGTGTCTGTGGAAGGAGCTGAATTAATTCAGCAAGGGTTAGATGCTTGAGTTTGTCTGGATGCCCTAAAGCATGCGTGATTCACAGAGGGGGCTGTGCCAGGCTCCTATCTGTCATTGTGGGGGCTCCTTCCTCCAACAAACAATACTCCCATGAGGGAGAGGCTACAGATTTTTTAGTCCAGTTAGCAAAATTCACGTCATGATTCACCAATTTACCATTCTCAGATGGAAACATTTCTAGGAACATTCTGTGCCTGGGGTACTAGATATCTCACTAGTGGCCTATCTGTATTCGCAGCTGACAATAACTATTGTGTCCAAAGCAATTGCTACATTTCTTTCTTCACATAGTATGCTTCCAGATGATTGGAAGCTAGTGTGCAGACAAGGGAGTGCTATCCATTTTAAAAGCCTTTTGCATGTTTAAAAACAATGACATGACGGATCCCACAGTGTGACTTCACTGCCCAAATTGTACATGCTGAAACTTTGACATGAATATAGTTTATATTGGCAGCACCCAAAGGAGCCATCAAAAGTCACTGACATGCAAAAAATCTGAGTCATCAGAGGTTAAAAAAAAAGAGAGTGAAAAAGAAGAAACATTAACAAAAATCACCATACAATTTTGCAAATTAGAGAGATTTCTCCAACAGCTCTAGTGAAATTCCATTAATGAGAGCAAGGGCCACAAAACTAGCTGTTACCTGGTCTCCAAATATATTTGGGTATTTGTTTGAGTGATTTCTTGTGGTAAGAGAAATGGGGAGAGGAAATGGGGTCAGGAACTTGAGTTGCCCCACAAGCTTCCGTGTTGCTTAAGTTCAACATGGGCAATTACATAGCCTGTATGCCTATACTGTTCTAACAGTAATTTTTTACTATGTCTAGCATAGTAAAATTTAATTTCAGATCAGATTTCAACATATAAATAAACAATTCTGGACAGTGCTGCGTTACAGGAAAGATATTGCAGTCTCATTAAGCAGTGTGAAGTCTAGAAGCTGGCAAATTTCTGACGTTTTTGAGCAACATTGCAGCGATTGAGTATGGACAACAGAGGTGGATCTGTTTGCCTAGGTTTTCTCAACATCCAACTATTCAGTGAGAGCTACTTATCCCAGGTAGATAAATCTCTCAAATTTTACCCAGGAATAGCTAGTGAGTGCTAATGTTGAGCAAAAATTGTAAGCTCCAATAGGTATGTTAATTTAAAGCTTGTTGTCAAAGTAGCTGCATCATTTTCTTGCCTTTTCCCTTTTCTGAACAATATTTCAGTTAAAAATTGAGGAGGGAACAAAGTGTGCAAGAAATTTCAAATGTCCTTATTTTCACTGGTAAAATTTTGGTAGCAACACATGTTTTATCTTAATGTTGCCATGAAAGCTTGAGTTGTACCGACTGGTGATTAAACCAGTTGGATTTAAATTGTCTTAACATGCACAATAGTACAATAGATTTGAAAGGTATTGAAAAAGTAAAATGATGCATCCAAACAAACTGAGAACTCAGTAACATAGTTTAAAATAGGATTCCATAAACCTGATCTGTACATATGCATTTGCCTTACTCTGTGCAATTATAGCAAGTATTGTTGCCTACCACCTTTATTTCAAATATTTCTCAATCAGTTTTTGAAAGATACCTGTGTCTCTGGCCCTATTCTGGGGAAAAAGATTAAACTGAATTTTTCAAAAAACAAGAACTAGAAACTGAAAATGTTGATCAAATAAACCAATTACACTTCTACCCCTGCTCAATTTTTCATTAAAATAATCAAACTTTTTAACCTGTCATTTTCAGCCAGCTCAGTACTCGTTTTCTATTTCACCAGAAATTCCATATGGTACTTCAAGCCAGAGGAAATGAAACTTATAGAGTGAAGTCATAGAATCATAGGATCATAGAATCATTAAGGTTGGAAAAGACCTCTAAGGTCATCGAGTCCAACCGTCAACCCAACCCCCCCATGCCCACTAAACCATGTCCCCAAGCGCCTCATCTACACGTCTTTTAAATCCCTCCAGGGATGGGGACTCCACCACTGCCCTGGGCAGCCTGTGCCAAGGCCTGACCACTCTTTCAGGAAAGAAATTTCTCCTCATGTCCAACCTAAACCTCCCCTGGCACAACTTGAGGCCGTTTCCTCTCGTCCTATCGCTGTTACTTGGGAGAAGAGACCGACCCCCCCTCGCTCCAACCTCCCTTCAGGCAGTTGCAGAGCGCGATGAGGTCTCCCCTCAGCCTCCTCTTCTCCAGGCTGAACACCCCCAGTTCCCTCAGCCGCTCCCCATCAGACTTGTGCTCCAGGCCCTTCCCCAGCTCCGTTGCCCTTCTCTGGACACGCTCCAGCCCCTCCATGTCCTTCTTGTCGTGAGGGGCCCAAAACTGAACCCAGGATTCGAGGTGCGGCCTCCCCAGTGCCCAGTACAGGGGCACGATCCCCTCCCTGCTCCTGCTGGCCACACCAGTGCTGATACAGGCCAGGATGCCGTTGGCCTTCTTGGCCACCTGGGCACGCTGCCGGCTCGTGTTCAGCCGCTGTCGACCAGCCCCCCCAGGTCCTTCTCCTCTGGGCACTTTCCAGCCGCTCTGCCCCAAGCCTGGAGCGGTGCCTGGGGTTGTTGTGGCCCAAGGGCAGGACCCGGCACTTGGCCTTGTTGAACCTCCTCCATTGGCCTCGGCCCATTGATCCAGCCTGTCCAGGTCCCTCTGCAGAGCCTCCTGCCCTCCAGCAGATCAACACTCCTGCCCAGCTTGGTGTCATCTGCAAGTGTTGCATCGAATGCAATTCTGTAGTTGAGTACAGATCACTGGAGATCTGTGTTAGTGTCCTGGTTCGGGCTGGGACAGAATTAACTTTCTTCCCAGTATCTTGGGGGTGTGTGTGCTGTGTTTTGGGTTTGGTACGACAGGAGCGTTGATGGCCCATTGATGCTTTGGTTGTTGCTGGGTGGTGCTTCCACTGGGGAAACTCTTGGTTTCTCTTTTTGGCCTCCCATGCCCTGCCACGTGCAGGGGAAGCTGCGGGGGAGGTGGGGAGCCTAGCCGGGGTGGTGGACTCAGCTGGCCAATGGTGTATTCTATACCATGTGACATCATGGTTCAGTATAATAACCGGGATTCATCCCCCATTCGTGACACACAATCAGCGGTCGGTGAGCAGTTGCATTGTGCATCGCCTGCTTTGTATATTCTGTTATTGTTGTTGTTCCCATTGTTATTATTACTGTTCTAATTCGTTTTATTTCAATTAAACTGTTCTTGTCTCAACTCAGGAGTTTTCCTACTTGTGTCCTCCCGATTCTCTCCCCCATGCTACTGGAGGTGGGGATGAGTGAGCAGCTGTGTGAGGTTTATTTGCTGGCTGGGGTTAAACCAGGACAGTTAGAAAAGATCATTGACATGGAAGGGTCTGACTGGGGGAAGTAGGATATGATGTACAAACTCTACCCCAGCCAGAGAATGGCATCAGTTTTTGGCTAGATTTTGTATATTCGATAATAAGAACATTATTCTGTAGGGCAACTTCCAGCCTCATAGGAAAGAGGAGACTGGAATAAGATTTCCTGGCAGACCTGCATCCTAATACCTCTCTATGAAACATCTGCCAAGGCTAAGTTTGTGCTTCTTATGCTGTGATTTGTAGTTGTCTCTAAAGCAACTCCAATGCCTGTATCAGGAATAGTGTGGCCAGCAGGAGCAGGGAGGGGATCGTGCCCCTGTACTGGGCACTGGGGAGGCCGCACCTCGAATCCTGGGTTCAGTTTTGGGCCCCTCACGACAAGAAGGACATGGAGGGGCTGGAGCGTGTCCAGAGAAGGGCAACGGAGCTGGGGAAGGGCCTGGAGCACAAGTCTGATGGGGAGCGGCTGAGGGAACTGGGGGTGTTCAGCCTGGAGAAGAGGAGGCTGAGGGGAGACCTCATCGCGCTCTGCAACTGCCTGAAGGGAGGTTGGAGCGAGGGGGGGTCGGTCTCTTCTCCCAAGTAACAGCGATAGGACGAGAGGAAACGGCCTCAAGTTGTGCCAGGGGAGGTTTAGGTTGGACATGAGGAAAAAATTCTTTCCTGCCAGAGTGGTCAGGCCTTGGCACAGGCTGCCCAGGGCAGTGGTGGAGTCCCCATCCCTGGAGGGATTTAAAAGACGTGTAGATGAGGCGCTTGGGGACATGGTTTAGTGGGCATGGGGGGGTTGGGTTGATGGTTGGACTTGATGATCTTAGAGGTCTTTTCCAACCTTAATGATTCTATGATTCTAAATAATACCAAAACAATCCTTTTTTATTCAGCAGCCATTAGTGGTGTTTCTGGGAACTACCCAACAGCCATGGCCCAACGGCCCTAGTATATTGAGCACACAACCAGAGATTTTCAGAGCTACATTTCTTTCATGCTCGAAATTCAAGTTTGTCTAGTAGAGGTCTTTAAAAACTACACGCAAGAAAGAATTTACTTTGCTGTTCCAAAGAAGCTTGTAACTTTTGGGTTTTGATTTTTAAACCTGGCAATACAATTCTAGACTTTCCTGACTTGTGGGAATAAAAGAAATGTATTGTCTGAGAAAAAACATGTTCATAAGATACACCTTAAAAGTTTAGTTTCAGTCACAGTTGAAAGACACTAGTACATTGTCTCCAGCTGGTTCACTCATGCAGTTTACTGTCCAATTTACAAAATATGGAAAAGTTTCCTTGGAAACAAATTTCTAGGAAGTCCTTCTTTTCCTTAATGGTAAATTGCTTTACCAGTTTTTAGTCAAATTCGGAGCTGGTACAGGCAGGTGCACCTCTGCATAAAACCTTTCCTACTTAGTAGTTCTTTGATATTTTTAGTCCAGAACAGTATACACACTGCCTGGAGAGAACAAGAAGAAGACGCTGAGCAGCTGACCTCTGAAATGAAAGTTTCATGCCTTGACTTATATGTTCTGCTATAATCTGTTAGCAAAGCAATTTTATTCTAATATTCATGTGAAGCCAAATCATGGCCTACATCATGCCATTATACAGGAATGCAGAGAGAGAGGAGAAATGTTTTGTGATACCTCCCTATTTCTCTGCAGAAGATACGAAGAGTTATGTAGGATTCAGACCACTTCTTTCCCCACAGTACCATAAGCACGGGTGGGAGAGAGGAACAAGCAGTGGCCAGACCCTCTGCTTCACCACATATGTTTTTCCCAAAGCAATGAGCTGTTCCCATAATGATCAACCTGCAGAACATGAAAAAAAGTTTATGGTGCTACGCACAATCTTGTGCAGGACAAGGATATTCCCAAACAAGGTAGTAGTATATAAGTTTACTGGTACTTGTCTGTAGTCCTAGTGTGCAATCTCCCCGTCACATTCCTTAAGGGCATTACCTGTTTCACAGAAAAGTTCCATCTTTCTCCAAACCTGATAAATGGGAACCTGAAGCACAATGCTAAATACAGAAATTAGAGACATCATTTTGAGAAACAATTCCCACTCTGCTCTGTTGGCTAGAAAGAGAACTGTGAAGTGAGAAGTCTAGGAAACTTCCCTCGTTGTATGAATCCAGTTACTGGCAAGCTACATTAAAGAAAAGGTACAACCAGAACATTGCAATTCTTAGTGATCTCCTTGTAGCAGTTCTGTCGTACCAGTGATCTCCTTGTAGTCCTTCATCTCCAATCAGTGGCACGGACTGATGCACACATAACATCAATTCAGTCAAGTAAGCATATCGTTTACTACAAGGCAAGATAACGTATAACTTAATATGTCGACTTTGTAAGTCAATTGACTGAAAAACAGAATCCTGCAGTGCATTTGAAAAAAACAAGCAAACAAAAACACAACACAAAATCTATATCTAGCATCAAAAAGGAATTTGTAAAAAATCATTGGCAACTCTACCTGTTTGCAGAATGATGTCAATTATCCTGTGGATCACCTGACTTCATTTAATACTGTTATATTCCATATATCATTGCGACTGTGACCTCAGCTGTCATGACACCACAGACCATCAGTCAAGCAGTCAGAAGACCTACATGTCTACATGACGTAATTCAGCACAGATTTATGCTAGATATTCATAATTTTCAGACAAAGAAAGATTTATTAGCATTTCACAATCGTCTTTCCTTAAAGGTTAGAAAGTGTTATATAGAACATGCAGTTTCTTTTAGTTCAAAATTATTTTGTGGGGGTTTTTATATTGTCAGTCAGTGCAATGTTCTTATAAAAAACAGCAGGAGGGCATATTTGGGCATAACATATATCGCATTGCACACATGCGAGAAAAAAAAGGTTATTTAATCTTGAAGAACAAAGAAGGCTCAGACATTAGGAAATTCTGGAAATAAGGTTATCTACACAGCACTTGCAAACGAATGGCAACAAAAAATGCAAGACTAAAACACAAATTTAAATTCTAAACCAAATACAATCAATGTGTACCCAAGAGATCTTCTAAAACTCCGTCTGTGGGGGCACATGTCTCCTTTGTTCTCTTTCATTCAGAAGGAATATATTGCTCATCCCTCCAAATCGTAAATAACAATCATTAGTTAGTATCCACAGATTAATTGTGTCTTTTGGAGTGCTTCATCTTAGATGACAGAACTGTGTTACACAAGACTGACTTGCACTGGAACTAGATGTCACAAGGGAGTGTCGTTCTCACAGAAAATGCCATGTAGGTCACTTGTTAGTTAAAGCTGTATTGCAGAATTCTCCAAGATGGCAGGTGGTTCTTTAGAAAGCGTATTGAGACATTCCCGATGGCTAAAATGTGTTGTTTCAATCACTAGAAAACACAAAGTAAATCAAAAGTGGCATTCCTTTGGTCTTTCCAAGGTCCATATTCTGACCGTTGATACTTTGTACAATCCCATCTCACTACTTTCCAAAGAAAAATGACAATTGTGTTCAACCATGTTCACAAAGCATTACAGTGGCTTCACAAAATTTTTCACTGCTCTTGACTGTTAATTCCATTATTTGGAGATTAATGAGTAGCTGCATTAGGCTGAAGTTGATCATCATCTATCTGAAAACTATGATACAAAAGTGGTTGTGAACATATATCTCTGAGTTTTTTTATCCAATAAGGAGTAACTCAAGACTGTACAGTAATTAGAAAACTGCTATTTTAGTGATTGAGAAACTGTCTAAGTGCAGCACAGAAAATTTTCTGGCTTTCTTAAATAATGAGTAGATACCTGACTACAGAAAGAGTCCAACTCTTCTTATCTACAATGTCAAATCATTAATCTAGCTTTCCTGTTACCATCTTTAAGGTATGCTGACTTTTTTCAGCAGGTAATAGCAAGTTGGGCGAAGGCCCTGATGTTCAATCTATAGCATCATGGTAGCAAAGAGTTTAGACGGAGCATTTTAATCCACTGAAGTCAATATGATTTTTGTTTTGATTTTCAGAAGTGTTAGAATCTGCCCTTAAAGCTCTCTAATAGTAGTGTTTGTTGCTTAGAGATTTAATCTAAAGCCTCACTCGTGATTCAGAGGAAGTGCTTTCTGTTTAGAGGACTATCTTAAAAGAAAAAATAAGATAGTTACAAGTAACCTAATTTGGGGGTGTATATTGTCAGGTTTTGGCAATATGTTATGACATTTTAAACTTCTGCAATGACAGAGGTTTTAAGTAGCTAGTAACCTAGTAAGTTATTAGATTATGCCAAATTTTTTTTATAATATCAGACACCATGTTTTCCATCCAATATCTTTACAATTTTTCCAGGCAGTTTTAAGTAATTTATAGGGCTGTTGTATTTTTAAGGTATGTATGTCTTGGATCATTCCAATTCCACCAGATTTTGATTTACAAGCTGTTACAAGTACATGAGTACTAATAATAAAAAGTTACACTTGCATTTGGTTGTTAGTTATGGTTACATCTTTGCATGCAGCTTTATAGGCCATTTTTAGTCAGTTGAAAATTGAAAAATTCTCAATTTTATATCTCAAATAATAAATGATTTCACATTTTTTCAGCTAAATTTATCTCAGTTGTTTGAAAGAGAAGAAACAAGAAAATATTTGCTGGTATACTCCCACAGAACACTTTCCTTGAAACATATAGCTAACAGGGATTGTCAGCATAGTTCAAATAATTAAATATCTGCATCAAACTATTTAATAGAAAAGATGTAAACACTCACAGAAGCTATTCTACCCATGGACTAAACATGAAGTCAAAGGCTGGTGCTTCCTTAGGTATACTTTCTCTCTCTCTCTCCCCCAATTGCAATTACTTCATGTCAGGTAAGGCCATCCCTGGAGCAGCCACAGTGCTTCTGTGGAAGGGTGGAGGTTGTGTAAGGACGACAAGGGTTCCTGCTACCACATCCTCAGGCAGAAAACAGGAGTGGCCTTCCCCTCTCCCGGTGGCTACCCCTTGGTTTGGAACCCTGTCCAGTAGGAGAGCAGGGGGATCGGCAGGTTGGATCCCCTAGTCCTTACTTTTGTGAATACTTCCATGCCTTGGGTCAACCTCTTCAGCATTTTCAGGACTGGGAGCTGCAGAGCACAGGACTTGGTGATGGTAATTAGACGTAATTTTGGTATCTATGGCTTTTATGGGCCCAGTATAAAATTTGTTTCAGTACTATTACTATTACTATTACTATTGCTATTGCTATTGCTATTGCTATTGCTATTGCTATTGCTATTGCTATTACTATTACTATTACTATTACTATTACTATTACTATTACTATTACTATTACTATTACTATTACTATTACTATTACTATCACTATCACTATCACTATCACTATCACTATCACTATCACTATCACTATCACTATTACCATTACCGCTATTGCTATTGCTATTGCTATTGCTATTGCTATTGCTATTGCTATTGCTATTGCTATTGCTATTGCTATTGCTATTGCTATTGCTATTGCTATTGCTATTGCTATTGCTATTGCTATTGCTATTGCTATTGCTATTGCTATTGCTATTGCTATTGCTATTGCTATTGCTATTGCTATTGCTATTGCTATTGCTATTGCTATTGCTATTGCTATTGCTATTGCTATTGCTATTGCTATTGCTATTGCTATTGCTATTGCTATTGCTATTGCTATTGCTATTGCTATTGCTATTGCTATTGCTATTGCTATTGCTATTGCTATTGCTATTGCTATTGCTATTGCTATTGCTATTGCTATTGCTATTGCTATTGCTATTGCTATTGCTATTGCTATTGCTATTACTATTACTATTACTATTACTATTACTATTACTAACTATTATTATTATTATATTTGCTAGAATAACATAGAAATGCTGTTGTAAACTTTTTTACAAATGTTTTATCTTTCTAGTTGAGAGAAAATTGACCTTGAAGGTATTTTGATAAAGTGTTATTTACACGAAAAACATATATTATGTTTTCCAGTCAAAAGAATTCTGGATCTTTAAAAAGACTATAAAATGAGAGTTCTCGGTGCTAAATAGCTCACTTGAGACTTTTAGACTCCTCTGAAAATCCCCATGAGGCCAGGCAGCTGTAACTCTTGTCTATACTGTTGTGGAATAGGGCTGGTGGAGGACCAAGTAGTTTCAGAAATTAATCTGGAAGAGGATGAGGCCTTGAAAGTTTCAGACTATAAATTCAGATGAGGATATTTATGCACTTTGTGGTTTCCTACGTGTTTACATATAAACATCTATCACTTCCTATGGTATAAAAATGTTTTTTTTAGCTGAGACACAAAACTAAAATGTTAACATTAGCCTTATAGTAACTTCTGTCCTGTTTTTACTCTTTACCTTTGTATTTCATAATAATTTGTTTAAAAGAATCAAAAAGAATATTTGGCAATTTCTAAGCTTTTCTTGTTGAGATGATCCTTCCCATGAAGGATTTTAACAAACTGCATATACTGACTCAATGTTCTGATGAAAATGTCTGGATCACTTCTGTCCAGAATGCTCAAAAACTGTGCTTGCTACCCAGGATTTAACAGATGAAACTTGTAAGCATCATTCTCAGACTTACAAAAGGGATGAACTGAAGTCATCCTCTCTTCTGTGGCATCTCAAAAAGGATTTAACAGCCTCTCCGACCCCACCTTGGAGTGACCTGTCTCACTCATGTGAATTTTAATCATAGAATCATTACAATTTCTAACACTTTCCCCTCCTATGTTCCATAATATACTGTTCAGGAGGCATTGGCTTGTCCTAGTCTATTGTAAAGAGGTAGTCTCGTAGGAGTAAAGATGAGAAAATTTTGTGTGACACAAAACCCCCTGAATTTTTAGCTATGATGTCTGCATACTATCATTTCTCAAATACATCAAGACACGCCATTTCAAAAGTATGTATTAGAAATTAAAGGACATCAAAGCATATTTGAAATTGGGTGAGTAAAAATGTTAATTCCATTACAACACATTTTGGCACTGTTCTTGCTACAGATGTCTGTTTTAAGTTACACATTGGGCATCTTCCAATACAAATTTGTAGCAGTTGCTTTGATAGAAAACTGAATGATGCAAGTGTTCCGATGATTACCAGATGTCTTACTGATAGCTAGGTAGGTAGGTACTGTAGGCAAATAGCAGAGACCACACAAATAAGTTTAACAGAAAAAGCCAGACAAGTAGAGGTATTCCAGAAGTTCTTTGTAGCACATTATCCGTAATGAATAAAATACAACTATCTGGAAAAACGGTAGACATGTGCCTGAAATTACAATACCTTTTGACAGTTATTATTCAAAGAGGCATTAATAAAGCAATTTTTCTAATATAAAAATATCTAAACCATGTCAGCTAATTATTTATAGATAGCTGTTAGAAGCATCTTTCCCTCTCCATACCAGCCTGCTCTGTTGGTGTGTGTGGAGACCACCAGCTTCAGCCTCCTCTCCAGCATGTTTCCCTCTGAAGTTTGAAAACCGTCTATCCACGTGGATTATTTCCAGTATCTGGGAAGGATTAGAAGATGAGGAGAAGCTCTTTTGCAGTTTCCTTCTCCCACACCAACGTAGTGGCAATCTCAGTTTAGTGTGGCAGATTTTCAGGTCTATGTGCTTTCATATCACCTTTTAAGTTTTGAGCTTTTTTTTCTATGCCCTTCCCAAGTTATTAATCTGTTTCTTTTTCAATTTTAAAAATTTTCCCAAAGTCTCCAGAATCCTCCCCTTCATTCTATTACCAATGCTAAGCCTTTATTTTACATGCAGCAATCAAAAATATTGACTAGGACAAGAGCCTCTGTATGATAGGTAGTATATAAACATAGAATTTATCATTCCCCTACTCAAGTCATATTTTATTGCATTTCTCCTGACTTTCCATCTCTGCAGGATGCCAAATTATCTAAAGGCAAAAGCAAAGTCTCATCTTGGGTCAGCAAGATTTAGACCCTTTATCAATGCTGGAAATGATGAAGCACATGGGAATATACTCTTGTGATACAGTAGAGTTCAGCTGCAAATTCTGTCCTCCTTTTCCCAGTAGGTGGGCATCTATATAACTTTAGACTTAATTGCCTCATCTACACTACTAAGCACAGATATTGGCACGTTTTCTTGTGTTGAAAAGAGTGCACACAGCTATCCCCCTCTCCCCCCTTTTTTTTTTATTATTTCAAGAAAAGAAAGACTTGAGTCCTAATGCTGGGGTTGTAACAAACAGTTAAAAAAAAGAAAAACATTGCTTCCTAACTAATTTAAGGATTGTTTGGCCTCAAGTTTTTCAATGGATTCACTGCAACTCGCAGCAGCATGACATATATATTGTACAATTCCTTATGGCATATCCTCTGTAATAGAACAGTTATGTACACGGATCACACAGAAAAAGGCAAGTTTCAACTACAGCAAAATCAGAGCTTATGCTACCTTCTGCAATAGCCTCTAGTGACTTATCAGAACGAATGGAAAATCATTCTTCCTCTGAAAGTAGGACACTTCTGGCTACTCCACTTTTACAGAAACCAAAACACAACAGGGAGAAGCATTTCTGTGGTATTTAAGTGGAAACATTGCCAGAGACTGCTTTATTGTGGTATTTTAGTTGAAGACAAGTAGGTGGTTATTGTGGTATACTTGCACAGCATTAACTCAGTTATCCTTTTAAAAAAGAAATGCAAGATCTAGTTATAAGTGTGTCAAATACAATTAACAGTGAAAAAACAGCCTCTTCATAGGAGAGACATACATTTTCCACACCCTTTTTTAAATACCTTTTTGATTGTCTGCTGTAATATTTTATCATTTCCAGTGGGAAAGCCAACTGGAAAACTCCATGAGGCAGACACTGTGTTTAGTCCCATTGCCTGGGACAAGCATTCTTTTAAAAGTTAATCCTTTAAAAAAGTTTGCTTTTCTTGCTAATGTGATGCACACCCATCATTTTAGGATTTTTTTTTTGAGCTTTTTTTAAGGATTCCACCAATTTTCTTGCTATTTTGTAATAAAATTTCCCATAATTTTCAGTAAGAGCTGAATAAATGAAATTTTAATGTCAGAAATGCTCATAGCTCTCATTACTACAGATGGATAACAACTCAGGTGCCTAATGAGGCTTCCTTCTAGCATGCCAAATCCTATGTCTGTTCTTAATGTATCAATATCTCATTAACACTAAAACTACAGACATTACATGGAGTTTCACAATGAGTTTCTTTCCACCCTTAATTCATAACACTTTTTAAATTCTATCAATGGAGCTGTTAATTTTGCCTCTGGAATACCCCTAGAGTCTGTTGTCAAGTCCTTATACAACATGAGTGGGAGCTTTAGTTACCTAAATGGCCAAATTGTTATCTAGAGTGGAACGTGTTGATCATCTTGAGTGCCATCACATGGCACGTACTGGACACCCAGGTGATCAGGCCCAGGTCCTGCTTGACTAACCTGATCTCTTTCTGTGACCAGGTGACCCGCTTAGTGGATGAGGGAAAGGCTGTGGATGTTTACCTGGACTTTAGTAACGCCTTTGACACCATTTCCCACAGCATTCTCCTGCAGAAACTGGCTGCTCATGGCTTGGACAGGCATAGTCTTCACTGGGTAAAAAACTGACTGGATGTCCAGGCCCAGAGAGTGGTGGTGAATGGAGTTAAATCCAGTTGGCAGCTGATCACGAGCGGTGTTCCCCAGGGCTCAGTTTTGGGGTCAGTGTTGTTCAATATCTTTATCAATGATCTGGACGAGGGGATCGAGTGCTCCCTCAGTCAGTTTGCAGATGACACCAGGCTGGGCGGGAGTGTTGATCTGCTGGAGGGCAGGAGGCTCTGCAGAGGGACCTGGACAGGCTGGATCGATGGGCCGAGGCCAATGGAGGAGGTTCAACAAGGCCAAGTGCCGGGTCCTGCCCTTGGGCCACAACAACCCCAGGCACCGCTCCAGGCTTGGGGAAGAGCGGCTGGAAAGTGCCCAGAGGAGAAGGACCTGGGGGGGCTGGTCGACAGCGGCTGAACACGAGCCGGCAGCGTGCCCAGGTGGCCAAGAAGGCCAACGGCATCCTGGCCTGTATCAGCACTGGTGTGGCCAGCAGGAGCAGGGAGGGGATCGTGCCCCTGTACTGGGCACTGGGGAGGCCGCACCTCGAATCCTGGGTTCAGTTTTGGGCCCCTCACGACAAGAAGGACATTGAGGGGCTGGAGCGTGTCCAGAGAAGGGCAACGGAGCTGGGGAAGGGCCTGGAGCACAAGTCTGATGGGGAGCGGCTGAGGGAACTGGGGGTGTTCAGCCTGGAGAAGAGGAGGCTGAGGGGAGACCTCATCGCGCTCTGCAACTGCCTGAAGGGAGGTTGGAGCGAGGGGGGGTCGGTCTCTTCTCCCAAGTAACAGCGATAGGACGAGAGGAAACGGCCTCAAGTTGTGCCAAGGGAGGTTTAGGTTGGACATTAGGAAAAAATTCTTTCCTGACAGAGTGGTCAGGCCTTGGCACAGGCTGCCCAGGGCAGTGGTGGAGTCCCCATCCCTGGAGGGATTTAAAAGACGTGCAGATGCGGTGCTTAGGGACATGGTTTAGTGCTGGACTGGGCAGTGTTTGATTTGCCATTGGCCTTGATGATCTTAAAGGTCTTTTCCAACGTAAATGATTCTTGATTCTATGATTCTGTATCAGGGAGCAAACATCTGTCCTGACTTTGGAATAGCAACTAGCAATGTTACCTGTATTCTGTTTCCACGTAAGGCAGAGTAGTAAACCACAGAAGAGCCTTGCTTGTCAAAGTTTGCCTGCTGATATCTCAGAAATACTAGGTAAGCATATTTTTCTTAAGTGATAATTTCCAGGTGCCATGCCTAGATCTGAAGACCATATTTGAGCCTTGGGAACTCTGAATTCTTTTTCAAATACGATGTATACTTTTCCAGAGTCAAAGTAGTTAGAAAAAAGATTCTTTCAAAGGATATGTTACAAACCATAAGAAAGGTTATTCCTGTATTAATAATAGATGTCTTGACAGTTGGCATCTTGTTTGCAAAATAAAATGTAACAGCTTTTAAGGTAAAGCTTAAGTTTTCTTCTAATTGCTCAACCTACAATTTTTGCAATTTTTACACGGTAAAAAGGAATACAAGAGACCACTGCTTTATTGTAATCCCTTTATTGATGTTCCAGTTATTATCCATCAAACTAAGTATTAGAAGAGGATAAATTTGATAGAGTATCTATTTCATAAGGATTTCAAACACAAGCTATATTATGCATTAATATGCATTTAATATGCATGTTAAATGTTAGCTAGTACAATTTTAACTAGCTAATAGACCAGAATTGATAGCACTTTATTCCCAGTTATTCCTAGAAGGGTAAGTGCTCAAATTCTGAATAACTGACTTTTTTTAGCCAATTGTAAAATTTCTGAATATGCACTTTTGCCATTCAAATTTCCTTAGCACTATTAGGGTTTGCATTATGTAATATTTTTTCTCAGCACTAAACTTTTCATGTTATTTTATTACCAAACCTTAGCAGCTAAAATCTTTAGAGTCAAAACTATAATGAAAAAGTTAAAAAAGAGAAAAATTTTGATCTAGCTCTCAGGCCAAAAAATGCTATATCAAGAGCAAACCAAATTTTTAAATATGGGGAAAATATTAAAGTATGAAACACTTAAGCATTTTAAAATCCTATTCCAGTAAATACTTTTAACTCCCTTGTGAGACAATGATAATCAGTTCCAAGATGCTATTTAATCAGAAAGGATATTGAAACAGGACAGAGATAATGTGGTCTTGTGGCTGAATTCAACAAAGAATTTAGGTGTCTGACTTCCAGAGCAGTCAGAACTGCCCAGCTGCTACTTCATCCCTATGGTATGTACATTTCCTATGTACCACCTTGTCGGATTTAAAGTTTCTGAAGTTTTCTGCTTCTGGGCATACTAGGAACTGTTGCAGGCTGAGTAACTCAGCGTAAATATATCCTTTGTCTGCAACCAGCCCACTGAGGGAATTCTTTGTCCTGGTGGGTCCTCCAAGAACATAACAAATGCTTTCCTTTAGAAGAATTATATTACAACAAAATATTCCTTGGAACACTCATTCAGAAATAGTTCAGTGCCTTCCTCTGCTTGCAAAAGGAAGAAAAATATCAAAGCCGTATCTCAAGTCAGCATCAGGGTAGAGGTGACTCCTGCTGATGCTACACCAGCATTCGGGAAAGAAAGGAACCTCAGGTGAAGGATGGCACTGGGACTGGCTTCCCATTTCCTGAGTAAATGCTCTAATCACGAGGTGTTTAATAGTAAGGTGGACAACCAACCCTTCGTTAGTCTGAAGATAAAACACTCTGCTATTAAATGTTTAGTTCTGCATAAACAATTGAATACTGAATTTGAAAGAAGCGAGAGGGTGAGTCAGACTGCAACTTAGTGGTGAGAAATTTAGTGATGAGGACAGTCATATATGAAGGACAATTGTGGGGTCCAATAATGTATTGGCTCAGCAACCGTCTTGTTTGAGATCTAGCATTTATGATATAGGAGCCTCTAGATGCTGTTGTAGTTCAGTCAAGAATTTTGCCTCCTGCTTACTTGTTTTATACTTTTTACAGCACAGTACTGGAACTTTCTGCTGCATTTTACTATAGTTATTGGATCAGTTAATGCAGTGTGACGTACGACAGACAGTCTGGAGAGGGCCAGCAAGTCATTATTGGCACTTAAATAACTCTAGTTCTGTCCTTCTTGGAGATAGCTGAGAAGGAATAAACTTGCACTTCACCATCTTAAGATAAAAGCTTCCAGATCCTTCTGCACTTCCTGGAGGCAACAGAATTGCTAATCTGCAGAAACTTTTGGGTGGATCACCAAAAACAAAGAAGGGCCCATCTCAGCTCAGGCAACATAGAAACATTAGAGATTAAATCAGTCTTTCCTCTCAAGGTTGATAAAAGCTTAAGGCTCAAAGGAAGGGAATTTTGGGAAGAGGTGAGTAAGATCCCAACGTAACATTTGAACTTAATCAGAAACCTGGGGTTCACAAGGTTCCAAAACACAGGCAGAAACTGTGAGGATTGATCATACGTTAATCAAAATCAGAAAACAAATGAATAGCCACCCCAATAAAAAAATAAAGAACAGGCACCAATGAGAGTTTTAACCTGTTTCAGAGGAAGATTTTGCAGAAATTGAGAAAGAAACATAGATATTGAGTTAATGAGTAGCTTTTATAAGTTAATTAATACCAGATGTTTTTAATAATTTATCCTCCCTTTTCCCCTTTTTCTAAAGTAAAAATAACGAGAACCCCCAGGCATACTCCCAAGAAATAAATACAAAGTCCTATCATGAATATTATGACATTAAGCACTCAAAGATCTGGAAATTCTGAAGCAAGAAGGTGTCTTGGCCACTTTACTCATTGTCAGTACACAATATCAAAGAAGTAAAGTATATATTGGAAGTCCTTGATCCATTTTTTCTTCATCAGGAAGAAGCAATTGCCAAGTGCATAATAACTACTCAAAAGTAAGGTCTAGGAATGCCTTCTGGAAAAAAATAGCTTCTTTAAAACTGAACAACCCATTCTTCAGAGGTTGTATGAATCAGGAAGTTGTGTCTTTGTTTTGTATAGCAGATTCACAGCCTATTCTTTTACCTTTCCATTTTGCTAAATATAAATTTTCACACATTTTTTCCCATAGAGAATAAACAATATGTAATATGACTGAGTTAATGCTAGTGAAGAAAAATGAAATCTTAGAATTGCTTATTTCTGGAGTGCTCAGTATCCGAAACTCACTATTGCAAAAATGCTACGTTCTATGTATTAAATAAGCTAATTCACAAACTGGACATGTATTGTCTATTACTGTATTCTTAGGATAAAATCTGAAGTTGCAGATAATCCACATAAAGCTGAGGGAAGCTGCTCAGTCATCATGTGTGATGATAGGCATTGTTAGAGGACAGCACACTATAATTAATTACAGTCCCCATTATTGAACTTAAAGAGCTGGTAAAGCATGTGAAAATCATGGGACTCCCTAGGTGATTTAAGTTTCTAAACTGGAACTTACTGCAAAAATATCTAACCTAATCATATTAGGCAAAAGTTTAAGGAATTGTTTGTTTGTTGTTTTTCTAGCTATTCCAACCCTGCACAGTAGACACAAAATCATTGCAGTACTTAAGACTTATGCTTTCTGTAGTATAAGTATTCCATATGTTAGCTTTGACAAAAATCATGATTGCATACATAATATTGCACTGAAACATTCTCTTTTTTTCCAAATCCCAACTGACTTTCTCCTTTCTATTTTGCTTGATTGTGCAAAATTCATCAGTAATAATGAATACAAAGTGAATCAAAATACTGAATGATTTTGCAGTGGAATACTTGTTATCGAAGCCTACATTGTGAAACCTTAGGGAAATTTAAAAAAGAAACAATGACCAATGTATTGAAAGATCCATTGGATTAAAAAAAAAATAAATTTCCAGAACGTTTCCATAGAGAAAAGAAAAACAACAAATTTCCTAGAAAATTTACTTCTGGCAGCTGGATTTATTATGTGCACATGTTACTCAGCAAGAAGACTTTTTTGAACTAAGTGTACTCAGAAGGGGTATCCTGTAGAGCAATTCATACTGTGAAGAGTGTCAAGAAATATAGGGCAAGAAATAAATCTGGGTCATCAACAGAGGCTAGTGTGTGTTGTTTTGGTACATCTGCTTCATCTCTTAGCTTGTCATACATTTAAAACATAAGACAGATTGCTGTAAGGGTTGGATTTTGTTCCCATTTAAATGAGAATAGAGTCAGGCACAAGTAGGAATGAGGCCTGTGCTAAAAGACCTCTGTTCCTTTTTGTGTTAGAGGAAAACTGCTAGTTTCCAAAACTAAACCTACAGCATGAAGTCCCTGCTGAAGACTGCCACAAAGTCTTATAGTTCTCCACTTGGTCATAGTGGAGAAGATGCTCATATATTCTTGCTAAGGAAGAAAGTGCTTAAGGTTGGATCTATGTGAATCTATATATCATAGAATCACAGAATTGCTGAGGTGTGAAAAGACCTTTAAGATCATCAAGTGCAACTGTTAATCTAGCACTGCCAAGTCCACCACTAAACCATGTCCCTAAGCACCACATTTACACGTCTTTTAAATACCTCCAGGGATGGTGACTCAACCATTTCCCTGGGCAGCCTGTTCCAATGTTTGACAACCCTTTTGGTGAAGAAGTTTTTCCTAATATCCAATCTAACCCTCCCCTAGAGCAACTTGATGTACTGGGAAGTCTCCAGTAAGCATTAAGCAAGGGGTAACTGAAACCTAACTTCATGGTCTGGGCTAGAGCACAGGAACAAAAAAGAGATGTGGGAAGGTTTTTCTAACTAGGCAGGATCCAGCTGAAGATAATTGTTCCAAATGCCTGTTTCCTTTTCTCCCCACCTCCAACCTTGTGGTGCAGGACCCCCCTTTGATTTTACTCCACAGCATTTCCTGTATTCTTAGCCCACATCATCATGATTCATGCAAATAGAGCCTGTTTATTACGCGAAGAGAGAGAGAAGTGCACACCCTTTGCAACTTACTTTCTTCATTTTCTAAAAGAAGCCATGCAAAATAAGATAAACACTGATAGCTTCACCTCTGGATTCCAGTGAGTTTGCTGTTCTCTAGCTGGTTTGAGCAAAATTATTTTATAGCAAGATTGTCTTACAGATAACCAAGATGCTTCTGGGCTGTATGTGGGGGTTGATTATTGCCACATGTGAGCAGCCTGGAGAAATTAAGAGCCAACTCAGTATTAGTAAAACAGACCTTGAAAGAGCACTGTATTTATTTGTTACCAGCCTATAAACATCTTTCTCATCATGACCACCAGACACAAGCACAGAAGCCCAAAGGGACACGTTATTCCATTGACACAATAATAAAAATACAATGTCCGTTAATCACAACTGATTCACTGCCTCTGTCAGAAAAATCATCCATTTTGGAGAAGCCTGTGTACATTTTGCAGGGATTCTAAAGGCTCCATCATGCCAGTGAACCTCCAAAAGTGGCAACTTTTAGGTCTTTACAACATGGCTATGTTCTTCTCTGTCAAAAGACAAAGTGAATGAGAGGAACAATAGAATTAAAAGAAAAAAAATCGTCTGTGGAAAATGATGAAAGTCACCCCTGGGATAAATAAGACATGTTCAGGGTATAATTTTTCACAATTCTAGGAGAAAACCTACCATGTATCCAGTGGTATGTCTCCTGCCATGGCTAATTTGTCAACTTCAGGTCTTTGCATAGACTTTCTCTTCGAGTTAAGGAGGTCCCCAGGGAGCTCTGAGATAGCTCTAAATGGCCAGACAATAATCTATGATGCTACACTCATTACATAAATATCTTGCTATTTTTTACTGGCTCTTTCTTGGAAGTTCAGGTTCTCTTTTACAACAGAGAAAAAAATTATTGTTCTTTGGTTCTTTAGTAACATGCTCAGGTGTAATATTTTGATTTACTACTCATGCTGTGATGAAAATAACCAATGTAAACTAGTCCATTTGTCACATTCATGAGCACAATACTCTGGAGTTTTGTCACAAAAGGATATTTTGCCCAGGATGTGGGGTTAATTTGTGTATTTCTCAAAATAGTGCATTGAAATTCTGCAGTAACCGGAAGTTTCCAGCTTATGTATTTATATCATGCAAGACAGACACATGGTTAGAAGTCGGAAAAGCAGACGTGTTACACTTCAGCAGTGTAACATTTATGATATTGGCAGGTCAGCACTGGGTATCTGTCCAGATACTTATGATGAACTGCAAAACATAAACTTTGGTCCCTGAACACTGCAATGCTTTCAACTGAATTTTTTCTGATTTGCAGTTCCCTCACTGAACGGAAGGACAACAAGATCACGTAAAATAAGTAGCATAACAATGCTTGATATATTGTTAAGCAGTCCTTATTGACTCAAGTTCAGCAATACTTATTTTTAAGCACTGAATGATTCCTAAATACATACTCTGCTGGGACTAAGAATTACTAAATGTTATCCAAGTTCTCAATGAACTTTACTAAATTACAGCTCAGTTTTCATTCCAGCGACTGATACAAACCGAAGGTATTACTGGAGGGAGACATTCCTTCGTGAGACTCAGCAGTGGTATCTCTGGCCAGTATAAAGCAACAATAGCAACAAATTCTGGTGTCAGTCTTTTACTCTTAGATCAGACAGGGGAACACAGAAGACACATCTGGCTTCAGAAACATGTATTTTAAATGACTGAGAGGAAAATATTTTTCACTGCAAAACCCAAAATTAAAACATTTTTTTCTTAAAATGTCATAAGCTGAATCGAAAAATTCTATTAAACAATTTTGCAGTGTTCAAGTTTCGTGGTTAACAAAAATTTTAATTTCATTTTGAAGGTGATTTGTTAATCTACAGCTAAAAGCACACAGATGTGTACTAACTTACTTTACTGATCTTTATAAGGAACTCAATTTACTGGCACGGGGGCGGGGGGGGTTGGAGTTTGCATTTGTAAGTGTTCACAATTGTGAAAAGCAACATTGCTTACCTCTTCGTGCATAACAGTGTTATGTATTAGTTGCTAAAAGGCTATTTTTCTCCCCTGAGGTGGTAGTTCTGGATGAGCAATCATGGCTTTACAGCGAAGGCTAGAAATCTACTTCTAAACCTTGTCCAGAGAAATCCGTTTTTTCCAGCTGGAAACCAGGAAAGTTCACTACTGCTCTTCAAGTAAAGATTTGAAAAGGATGGAGAAGGAACCACAACCCAGGAGAGCTGTGGCACTTGGAGCCAGCTGAGAAGGTGGTCCAAGACTTAGGAATTCCCCCATGCAGAGAGAGCATAAATTTTTCAAAAGACAAAATTGAAAGCCAAACACTGAAAGCAAATATGGACAATGGTGAAATATATAATAATAATCAGACCAGTGTTTTGGACCTAATTCACATACTGTGGGATGTAGAAAAAAGCCGTGAGCACAACTAGATGAAGTTGAGGAATTTTCTGCTCTGATGATGTCTCCTTTACTCGAACCTGTAAGACCCTGTTGAGCCTTGCAGATCTTTGGCTTATCACTGTGGGCAATAATTTCTTGGTGAATCACTTCATCTAGGAAATCATCACCATATCCTCTACAGATGTTTTTCATTAAGACTAATTAATTTCTCCTAGGGGACTAATGCCAAGAAAGATGTTATGCAGGAATACGTTGTTTCTTAAAACCGAGAAAATCCTCTCTGAACCTAATAACATATTTAACATCCTGACTCCTTGCCCAGCAGATTCCTGTTCCAGGATAGCATGTCATTTAGACATATAGTATATAAAGAAAATATTTTGCTTGCATATTCTGTAATTTGCATTATGGAGAGACAAGAAGCGAGATTGTCCTGAAGTTTCATTTTGATTTCAAAGCAAAGCAACACTCCTCCCTCAGCTTTTATATCTCTGCATTTAAATCAAAGCTTTTACTTGAGATATTAATTAGAAGCTGGCCATGTGGCTCTGTTCGTACCTGTGCACATTTTTATTTTTATGCCTCTAACAGTGCTACGTTAAATAATAAGCATGTTGGTATCTTCCTTTATAAGAAAAAAAGGAGTTCTGTAGGGGATTTTAAGATTTATTTTTATATTCTTCCACCAGAAAAGTTAAGAATATGGCCTATTAGAGGATATATCCCATTATCACAGGTGTCTAGTGTATGATTTAAGGAATCTTCTCTAAGCTGTTATCCATCCAGTCATTTTTACAGGCAAGCACCTTCAAGCATGTGGTGTTGATAGGACAGAAATTCACATTGCTTAGTTGAAAGAGTTTTCGATATCATGAAGTACTCAGTTGTTGTAATAAGATTACTCTGCAATAAAGTTATCTCACCAGAATGGGTATCTCAGTAATACATTATATTAGCTGTTCAACACTGAATGTGCTGGATTAGAACTAATGAACTCTTTTTTTTTTTTTTTTTTTAATTGCCACATGAATCATAATTAGAGGTTACCTCACCAGTCAGTTAGTCAACATGGAAGTGGAAGTGAAATAAAACAGGTTATTTGCAATGCAGATCATGCAGCACCTAAGGAATCAGTATGACTCCAATTTTTTAAAATATTTTTTAGAAAACATCCCTTCCCTGCCTACTGCTTTACAAAGTCTGAGAACAGATCACTTTTAAGTAGTGGCAGTGTTTACCATGCTTTTGCATAACCTGCTCTAAATATCACTGTTGATATGTTCCTAATATCATCCAAGATGGCTAATTAAATTCCTATCTTAGAATCATAGAATCACNTATTCTTGTGAAATTGTGTCCAAGATCATATGTCCAAGATTACTTTAATTGTAACACATATGGGTACTCTCACACCATGTTGAGAAGCATGGGATGGATGAGAGGATGCATAGGGAACATGCAGGCCACTGAAAATTGTCTATAGTGTTTGTCAGCAATATAGCCTTATCCTCTGGGTTTTCCTTTCCCACTCAATGATTTTCCTAGATATTATATAAGCAGAGAAATATCTATTAATTTTTTTTTCCCTTTGTCAAAACAGTAGCGATTCAGATATTCCAAAAACCAGGAATCATCCTGAGCAGGGTGATTTCTCCTTTCTGTCAATACCTCTTGATCTTAGAAGGCAAAATCTTTATTAATGTAATAAGCAGGTGTCAGGCTTTGACTGTAAAGGGTGGAACTCTTCCTGCTTAATCTGATGGGATTTTTAACAGACGCAATTATTTTGAAGAGCAAACACCCGATAATAAAGCTTGAATGTTATTTGCACTCAGGTATAGCTATACAGGTGTGATATCAGTACATCATTCAAGTACTAATTAAATCAGCTGTTGAATTTGCAAAAAAATCCCCCAAACGCAATGACAAAATTCTTGTATGATCCTCTATCAGTCAACAACAAATGGACACAAACTCTCCTGTTTTTGCCGCACAATATCTTTTATTGGAAATGCTAAACGACAAGAAGTTTAAGAAATTATACTGTTTACTAATTAAATGCCAAATGTATCCTAATAAATCTGCAGAGAACAGTGTCAGAGTCCAATTTGATCTAGCTAAGAAAACAAAAACACCCTGAAGTCTTCATTCTTCAAACTTTATTTTCTCCTTCTGCTATATTTTTTTGTAAATAAAGCTCCTTCAGACCATGTGCAAATAACTGTGCAGGAAAAAATGCTTTTAAGAAATTTTTTCAGGGAAATTTTAGCTTGATATGATGTATGATATTAACTCCAGAATATAGTGACATCTTCAAAGTATTTTTCTCAGAGAATCTGAATAATAGTGACAAAATAAGAAGTGAAGTTGGAGAGCATTGCAGGTGCTGCATGTAAAATATTTATAATTACAGTGACCCTACAGTGGTCAGCCCCCTAAAACAGCACAGCACAGCATAGCACACACTCTGAAGTCGTTACCTTACGGATGTCTAGCAGCATGCACTTTATTTCAACACCAGTGAGTCTTGCTGGAGAAGGTTTTAGTTCAAGTGTTCTTTAAGAATTCTGTATTGTAAAATTAGTTGTTCTTAAAGCAATATATGTAGAATTCAATGACTGTATATATCCTGAGGGTTATGTCTTATGATGCAGACTTGAAGGTATTTTCTTTTGTTTGGGATAATAACCTGGGTTGTCAGGAGGACTTGTTTTTGCTTCTTTTATACTGGGAGGAGAGACAGAATGTATAATAGGGGATGTCGAAGGTGAAAGGATTGAAGAACACTATAATACAAAATTGAATTTATTTATTTATTTGAGAAAAAGAAACCCCAATCCTTTGTCAAAGCTATGTTTAGTAGTGTGACTTATAAATACTGCACACGCTTTCTATCAGTTAGGCGCTGTTGACAAAAACTTCTTTTTGCTCTGTGGCCAATCTGTGAAAAGACAATACAAATGCTTATGGAAGAGATAAGAAAAACTATTAAAGCACCAATAAAGAATTTACATTCTCTGGCTGCATGTATGATGTAGATGTGCTCTTAATTTTATCTGTGAAGCCTGTAACATCTGGGCAGAGGACTGAAGAATAAATAATGCAAAAGTGAACTGAGGAACCCAGGTGGGACCAGGTCAGGCAGTTGTTTTTATATGAGTCACTGTGTTATAAGAAGAAAAAGGAGCAAATCCACTAGGAAGACTGAAACACTCAGGCTTTAGAACTGTGATCTCTCAAGGAAAAACAGTATGAAAAAAAATTTAATTGTTGAGTCTTGACAACACCCAGCCATAAATCATGGTCTCAGGGAAAGGTTTCAACTTTAAAGCAAATTATCTCGTGTACATGCGTGTGTGATAAAACCTCTTGGTGCTTCAGGCATTAGAAAGTTCTCGGTCTCCTTACAGCTGTTTTGTAACCAAGGTCTCAAATCCTTTAAAAGTGCAATAAAAGTGCTGCCTTAGTGACTGATGTAATTTTTCTTCTCTTTTGTTATTTCTTCCAGATGAGAGAATAAACTGTCTTCAAAGTTACTGTGTTTCTTCAGGGGTTCAGTTCAGATAAAATAAGAATCAACCTGAAATTTGACTACCTCTCAAATTAAATCTAACTGTATCGTCCTGTGTTAAGTTCATCCACCATGTGGTTAATGTTGTGATAAATCCCCTTGGATAGAAGCTTTGCTGGGTATTGCGTTCTTGTTTATTCCATCATGAATGCAACACTCTGGATCAAAACTCAAAAACTGTGTTCAGATTCAGGACTCGAATTGGGCTTGCATAAGCCAAAATATCTAATTCAATGAGTACAGTGACAGTCTCTTCAGTGACTTTAATGACATTACACAAACAAAGATCTGGTATTGAATACTGCAGTGATGAGGCAGACCCCAATTCTTCCCAACTTCCATGAAGAGTGCTCACATCTTTAGTTTCTAACACGTCTGTCTACCCATCTGAAGTACCAAGATAAATGTTCTGAATGAGAAGAAATGGTTATCAGTGTGTTATGATGATAAAAGCAATACAGAATGAGGGAATGTAAATATAATAAAACGTGCATCACCACACTGGCTTATGTAATGCTGCCGAGGAGATGTTGGATTGCAGAAATATTAGGTATCAGCACGTGTAGCTATTTTCCTTGCTAAGGAAACCTCGAAGATTTGACAAGAAGCTGTTTCAGGCTTTTGCTACTGTAGACCAGATTTAGCTGCAGGAAAAGAGCCAGCAGCCAGGACCAGGGGTTTGTATTTGCTGAGGTACAAAGAAGGCATTTCAGCTACTGAAAAATAGTCTGAGAGGTGGAAAAGACTTAGACCTGGCAAAAATGGGCCTAATTTTAGTCTCCTAACAAATCTCAATTTAGATACAAAAATTCATGGGAAAAATTAGGGGCATAAAAGGGAGAAGAATGGTGAGCAAGAAGATGCCTGCATTAGGCATAGGAAATGCTCAGGAGTGGAGCTGAGTCAAAAAGTATCCTGGACTCTCTTCTGTAGTTTAGTCAAATCTTTCAAAACATCAAACCTTTCCTGTAAGGTAGCCAAAGCAAGAAGATTTGCTTCTTCACCTTGGTATCTTAAATCCCAGACAGAACACTCTGCCAGTGGTTAGGAAACTAATTTTTGATTATTGTCCTGCTTGAGAAGATATGACAGTTTTTAGCACCTTGGAAAATACTTAGGCCAGCCAGCTGTAGTCATTAAATGTGTGGTGCCCTTGGATTTTTCTGAAGACAATTATGATCTTTGTGATGATTATTATTAAGCCAGGAAGGCAGAATGAAAATGAGCAGGACTCAGTGATAAAGCACTGAAGACATTCACATCACTAAAGACAAACCTGGGCTTCAGATCCCCACATCAGCGAGCACTTAATATAAACCCGTTAGCCGGAGACTCAGACTCCCAGCATCGGCTGGTGAGCTATTCCAAAGAGAAAACAAAACAACGCTGCCCCCCGCCAGTCGCTGAGTGTGAAGAGGATTGCTTTTGGAGAGCAGGGTTTTCCAAATAACTGTCTTCAAAATTTTTCTCAGTGATGAGTCCCTTCTCAACCCTTTATAGGGTTTTTCTCTGCCTAAGTTTATGTGCTGCTATTACACATTGTCATCAGCATAGTTGGTACGAGACTTCAAAAACACAGACTAATACTTCTAACACAGTGCAGCTCAGTTTCTTTGCCTAGTGATTTTGATTTCAAGGACCAAAAAAAACCCATGGTTTTTTTTTTTAATAGGAGCAGAAAGGAATGGAAACCCAGCCTCTTGCCTTTTCTTTTTGCAAGGACATGCACATCTGGCAAAAGGAAAACATTGTGGAGGAGTCCCCTCTTAAAACACTGGCAGCACAGCACACTACAAAGAAGGCAAGAGGCTGGATAGATAGTCTTAATGAGGATTTATTTGTTCATTTGTCTATTCTGTATGAAAACAAAAAGGGCAAGAAAGCTGCTTAAAGTCAACATAGAGGCCCCAAAAGTCTGACTATCAACACTGCTGATCACTCTTGGATTTTTACTTGTGCTGAGCATCAGAAAAACGTAGATTTCTGACATTTTTTTCTCTCAATCTCATTTCTTAGCATTCTTGCAATCTTTTCCACAGTAATCTATGATTCCATCTAAGGAGATGCAGCCTGGATGAACCCGTTAGAGTCTGGAAATTTGGACTTCTCAAGTTTTCATTCTGTCTGTGACACTGTCTGTCCACAGACTTCAGCAAAATGCTTTCCCTTTCTGTCTCATTATGCCCATCTTCAAAGTGGTTGCAGCTGATCTGAAACTCTGCTTGCACCTCAACACTGTCCAAAACCCACACTGCAGGGATTCCTCTTCCCTAACTGGGAAAGGCAGAGGTGGCAAACCAGGCCCTGTTACAGTGTGATGACAGTCAAGATGATATTTTGATGAAATAATGGCACTGCAGACACTAAAGCTCTAGTTGTGGATCTAATGAGTTTACACCACATATAGTCATGATTTCCCCTTTCCTTTCCCCCAGGGCAAACCAATTTAAAGACATATAGTGAGGAATAATTAGTGAATGTTTCTGTTGTACATTATAAACTGAAATAAAAATGTCGAATTCATAGCCTTGCTATAAATTGCCTTCAAGGGAATAAGGTACTGAGGTATAGACATTCTATATACCTTACAAAAACCCATAAAATATTATTAGATTTACAAAACTCAGCTTTTAACTTTTATATTTCTCATTATTATTTGTTGGCCGCTCTGCATTTTCCTTCCTGAATATTGTTGCTGTAAACAAGAGAGATTAAGACCAAACAACAATGCAAACAAAACATTAAAAGGTCAAAGTACTATAATTGGAAAAGATTTTTTCCAAGATATATAGGGCACAAATGCTCCAATTCTACATTCTTTATACAGGGTTATTAGATAATGTTGTATGGCAATGTAGTAGTCTGATTGTTATCTTTCTGTTCTCATTGGTTTAATGTAATTTATGGAGTTCAGCAACACTCTTGTCAAGATATACGCATTTCAGTATGTGCATTACAAACATTCCCAAGGGAGGCCAATGGTTTGACTTCTGTCAAGGTCAAAAGACCAACAAAGTCTGTCCTATCTCAAAGCAGCACAATGGAACATTTGAAGTAAGGTATGAGTTCCACGACATATCTAGAGAAGAAAGTAGATACCAAAGATGCTTTGCCCTTTCTATCTGGATTTTCCAGTTTTTCAGGCACAACTGGAAATTCAGTCAAGGACTGAATGAATGTGGAAAATAAACTTAATTTTTGTCATCAAAAGTAATTGCTGCAGGGATGGGTAAGGGACAGTGGAGGGACAACTGAACTATCTGAGTCTTATCTGAGTATATTCTGGTGCAAAAAAGAAAATGGGGGACCTTATTTGATGGCCTTCTCTCTAAACCTTTATGCAGAATAACCCCTGCACTTCAATTCTCTCTTGCCTCGATGGAACATTACTTTTTGTCAGCATTTCCTTAGAGTGGCAGTGGCCATCTTCCACACATACAAATTGTTATTAAGCAGTAAACACTCAGCATTTCCCTCATTTCCCTCTATGGCTTACTCTGAGTTTTCTTCATTCTCTTCCTGGATACCCATCTGAGGCCCATACGACTGTTAAGAAATTTTTCAAGAAAAAAAGCTGCCCCATCTTACTGAAGTTACAAAACAGCTTTTCAGTAGGATAATATCCAGCACCAACATGAAGCTGTGGTTTCCTGGAGTGCCAGGAGTTGGCTTAGGCTTGCTTGAATACTAAAACCATTTTGTAGTCTAAAATTCAACCAACTCTGGTGTTTGATTACCTGGTCATCACCAGCTCATTCTAACAACCTATTCTCTCTGGTGCTTTAGCACTAGACCATTTAAAAAACCGCAGACAGTTTTAGAAATCGAGTTGTCAAGATGATCCAACTTCTTCAAGAATTGATGCCCTGGCTTAGTGCAGTAACGTTACTTAAGAGTATATAAACATTAAAAAGCAATATATCAGGACACTGGATACTCTAGTAAAACTAGGCATACGTATTTTTATGTGTTGGTGTACTTGTAAAAGAAACAGATTCAGTAGGTACTGCTTCCTTAACAGTATTTGAGACCTACATGCATGCATTTTATACAGATATATAAGTATATATCTGTATATACTACATCCATTCCCCTATTAACCATGAATGTGGCCTGACCTCATGCTGGAACTCTTACAGTGGTTAAGGTGTGCAATCCATACAATGAGTTGAAATAATTAAAGAATTTGCTTCAAAGGACCTGAAACCTGGAAACGTCACAGTCGCATACTAAAAGTTCAAATCTTTTCACTGAAGTTACGCTGTATACAGTGATTGTTCTTGAGGAATAAACTTTTCTCCCAGCTGTGCTGCATGGTTGTGGTAGCTACATGCCTTACGTGTGAACTCTTCAAAAAAGCCCTGTCTGCTTTAAAGAGTACAGGTTTTTGAGGGTTGTGGATGTGTTTTCTTTTTATATTCTGAAATACTGAATCTACAAGGTGTTTAGTTCCACAAGAAAGAGATTGGAATTTGGCAGTTCTGCCAGCTTCAGAAAATGTGTGTGTGTGTGTTCAGCCATCTCACGTTTACAAGCAGACTGGAAGAAGACAGAAAGCCAAGTTCTATACTGGTGGCCTCGTGTTCCACCAAAATCAGTGGGGTTAATCTCTTTTCCTACTGCAGGGATCTGCCCCCCTGGCCCCCTGCCTACCAACAGCTGACTGCTAGTAAAATATCCACGCAGATTTTTGCACAGGTACACAGGTATGTCCTTCATTTGAATAACCCGCAAAGTCAAAAAAAGCCTTCTTGTACTTTAAAATAAAGAGGAAATCACTTCAGAAACATATCAAAAGGAATGAGATGTAAAGCTATTAACACTGTATAAGGCTAATGTCTGGCTTCCACTTTCTTAGAAGTAGGGGGATGAGGTATTTTGCTAAGGAGAATTCCTGAAGTATCTTTCTTTAGGAAGTATATTTTTTGGTTGCTAACACAAGATGTTTGTGTATCGTTTGCTATTTTCATTTTATCTTAATGATTTTATACCATTTTTGTCTTTTGCTGTGTGTACCTCTCCAGAGGACTGTAACTAAATTTGAACTTCTTCAGACACGGAGATCCTGGTGCAAATGCTGGTTTGCACTGAAAGAGGTCCTCAAACCCAACAAGTCTCACTGTAGGAAGGGTGGGAATCAATAACCAACAGAAAGACATTATGTGGAAGACAGAACTGTTATCATGGATTATGGAAGCAGAATTAGCTATTCATAAATTTAAAGCTAATCTGTTTTTCTCAGTAGCTGAGCCACTGAAGGTCTATATATTTACAAATGGAAAGTAACAACTTAAGGTTTCTGGATGGAAGTGATCTTGCCCTGAGGGACTCGAGTGTGAAATGTTTGAAATATCCTACTTCTCAAACACGTTGTTGTAGAAAGAGCTGCTGATTTTCACTGAATGAAATATTGCTTAAGCATAGCGCCAGCTCAGCTTCCGCCAACTCAGCTTCCACAAAGCTACATATTTAAGTACTATGTATTTATATCTCTCAGTGCTTTCCACAGAAGTAATTTAATCCAATTGTTATGCTATTTACATGACCTTGGGTTTTAAGGACTGGAGAAGCAAAAAAAAATCTAAAAAAATTAAAACTTTGCCTCTTGATAAAAGTTTGCAAAGAGAATGGAGGTCAGACTTACTTAACCATGGTCTGAAAACAAATAAAATATAGAGAGAAATTTCATTTTTAGATTCCACACTGCAAAAACCTGAAAACCAGCAGGGTTTTCCCTTCACCAAAGGTCATCAATTTTAGTAAACCTTATTTCAGCACCTCTACCTAGATAGGTTGGTGTTAACAGAGTAAGAAATACTGGGGAAAGTTCCCATGAAGAACTATAGAAGCTAACTTCTCACTGCTATATGTACTGCACTTCTAAAACAAATGAATGGCGAATAAATTGTATTAACAGTTTCTACAGGCAAGTAGAATTAAAATTACATTGACATATATAGCAGGGAGAATTACAACTGCTGAAAGTGTTTGATGATATCCTGGGTAGTAAATTAGTTTACGTGTTTGATTAAAACCTAAATAGATGCTCAATAGAGCTTTATATCCCTTTTGCTCATGAAAAAATATACATTCTATATTCAATATTCAATCTCTTCTATATTCTATATTACAATTTACTTTGTAAATTAGGGATTAAGACAATACAGAGGTACTTTTAGAATAGTTTATCATTTTTCCTTGCTTGTTTTATGACTCTTATCACTCCTACTTGTTTCGTCTTGCATAAGTTAAATTTTGATCCTGCAAACAACTGGGCATATAACTATTGTTTTGCGTGACAAGGGCCTCATATAAGTCAAAACACATTGATGAAGGAGGGGAAAAGGTAGACAGAGGTACTGCAAAGATTAATGGCAATGGGGAATATCTGATTTCCAGAAACACGTCCAAAGCATTGCACAGTGAACTTCATGGAAAATCTTCCATTTGCTTTTTGGGGCAGACACATGTGCCTGGTCTCATGGGTTAGAATCAATATGATTTATTAAAAAAATAAACAAACAAACAATACACTCTGAAAGTCATTGAAGAGATGCAAAGCTCGGTTAAGTAAAGACAATCTTTCGCTATTTTTGTCAGTGGAAGTATTTTACTTCAGAACTATGGAGAAAAACAGAGAGAGTCGATAAAGGCCCACTTGCTAGAAAATCTCCACTGAAGGAGTTTTATGGAAAAAGCAATTGCTGTCCCATAAAGTCAGAGAGTGACCCTACACAGCAGTTACTTGAGCTAGCCTCTGCTCCACTGAGTAGTTAGTTATTCAATGCAGTAGCTCCAAGAGCAGAGTTTGAGAGCTACTACTCAGCTCTGCCGTAAGCTGGTGATCAGAGTGTTTTCCCGGGAGGCTGGATGAAAGCAGGAACCACATCTTGCTACACTCCAGCTGAACTTTCTTGGCACTTCCCCTCGTCATATAAGTAGCTCCCTGTAGCATCCCAGGCCCCCAGGTGTGTTAGTCCCCAAACCAAACCACCACGTAAGACCTGCTCTACAAAAATTTCTCAAATTAGTACAATTTAAGCATTTTTCTCTCACGTGCAAGCTACTTGAAACTACCTCACATGTTCTGTGGGGTGAAAACATGTTTATGGATTATTTTGATGGAGCTGCTTTGCAGGCAGTCTGTCTTTGCTCATCTTGTGTATTACACGCAGGAGTCAGGACACATGAGCCCACACAGCGGACTTCCCCAGAGAACGGGGTGCCTGGAAATTGAACATTACAGTCTGCCGGTGCACAAGCTCCCCACAACTTCAGCCCCAGGATTACAACTACATGGGCTACAAATGTTATTTTTTTAGTTCAAAATCAATTTAGTTTCAATCTTTTGAGACAGTGAACCTGTTTGGTGCACAAAATCTGAGATAAGACCAAAACTTTGCCTTTTCTCCCTTACTATTATGAAAATGAGATATTATGCTTTAAAATTATAGTCTTCTCTGTAGCACATAGATGAAGAAGCTGTTTCTTCTGTTCTGTTGTATATCAATAATTAAAATGCTTGATTTTGTTTATCAAACTTAGCACTTTTTCCACCTCCTCTCCTCCCTACTCACATAAAATGCTCAAGGCATAGTATTTGTATCTTGCTCTTGTTTAAAATTGCTCCATTTGGTTAGCAAGGACTAAAGAATAGCATGTTATCCAAATATTTAGACAGAAGAGACTCTTACGTTCATGGAGCCCTGATATGGGAATGGTATATGATGTTTGCACTGCCAATTGACTGCTGCATCATGCTGATTAAGATTAATGATACCACAACAAAACCTAAACGTTTCAAGTTCTCTGCTTGGGTGCATTGTGACCATACTGGTTTTTGTTATGCACCACCCAGAAGGTTTTCAAACAAATAAAATTTACGATAATTCTTCTGGTTTTGGAGCTTCCTGATTTCAACCCCCATTTTTCCCTGCTCTCTCTCGTTTTACACCACATCCAGCAAACCTGAAATTAGAAAGTTAAAATTTGAACTAAAGTATTTTATATTACTGAGCATTTGATTTGATCCTTGCTGTCCATGCCCTCATAAGCAAGCTTCATGTCTAGTTTAAATCAAGTTTGAAATTGGGCTAAGTAGCAACTACAAAAGATATGTTTTACTGCTTCAGACCCTAATCTTTTGAGAACGTGTGCGATGGGACTGCACACAAAGCAAAGCATATCCTTTAAGCACTGAACTAGTAGAATTATTTATATGAAGGAAGTTAAGGATGTGCGTAAATGTAATGTAAATGTGTTTGCAGGATGAAGGCCTAGCAAAATAAAGTTCAAATATTTCACCAGTTCAGCAGTTATTATGGCTGCTATCATAGCACGACAGCAGAAAAGTTTAAAGCACTTTGTAGTTGGTGAGTTCCCGCGTTTGCAAACACTGGAAAATAATGGGCAGAATTACAAGATGCTAAAATTGAGATGACTATTAAAGTTAAGGGGCAAAACCTATTGTAGTTTCAAGATAAGGTACTGATTACCTGAATGTTGAAAAATTGCTAATTCTTCCTTCATTATACTACACTCTGCATAATTACATAATTCTTTTTCTCTTCTAATTTCTACCAAAGAGACTTAATTGTGAATGTAAACTGTAGGATTTTTGTGTGTGCTTCTTTATAGCACATTAAAAGGCTATAATTTATAAAAATAAAAAAAATCAGGTCATCTTAATTCATTATAAATGAGGAAAAGCACGGGGGTGTGAAGATTTTCTCTTTTTCACTGATTGACGTAGACGTGAATGTTTTACACTGAAATTTGCATTTCTTGTGAACCACCTTTTCCACTTCCAAGGTGCTGTTAATTATATTGGGAAAAAATGAATATATACAGGGCATCATTTTTGGTAGCAATGAGCACAGCTGAGTGACATTTGGTAAATCACATTGAGAAAGGTGAGTATTACTAGATTACTCAAACGGATACAGTTTGATTTACTATACGCAGTACCTTTATTAATGAGATGCAAGGCCAGATATACCATAGTGATTTAGAAGCAAAGACGATCAATTAAAAGTTCCTTTACCTTTTCTAATAGGAAGATTGCCTAACTGTCCTTTCACAGTAAACATTGCCAGATAACAAATCTGTTAAATCTCTCTACTGTACATCAGGATGTTCCTGATCAGCTCTCCAAAACATCTTTCCCAGTCTGAAATAGATTGTTATTATAGATTATTATGGCCTCAAGTTGCGCCAGGGGAGGGTTAGGTTGGACATTAGGAAAAAATTCTTTCCTGAAAGAGTGGTCAGGCCTTGGCACAGGCTGCCCAGGGCAGTGGTGGAGTCCCCATCCCTGGAGGGATTTAAAAGACGTGTAGATGAGGCGCTTGGGGACAGGGTTTAGTGGGCATGGGGGGGTTGGGTTGACGGTTGGACTCGATGACCTTAGAGGTCTTTTCCAACCTTAATGATTCTATGATTCTATGATTACCTGAAGCGAGGCAGGTAAGTACTGAACCATTGTTTGTCACAGCTCTGTATACATATTTACCTCCTCTGCAATTACATGTGTTTAAAAACTCAAACCAAAAAACACCCCCATCTGAACTGTGACAGTAACATTCAATAAACTAGTCAGAGTCCAGTTGAAGGAAGTAAGTATACTTCTTTAAACTGTTAGTTTTACTGTTTTGCATCAAAAAGTACTGAAAAGCATTGGCAAATAATTGTACAAATTGATGAGTTCTCGATTGCTCAGCAGTTGCCTAAGCACGTCCTGCCAAATTGAAGGTACTACTTGAATTGGTTTCAGTGGGGGCAGTAACTGAGCACTTTTCGAGAGGTTCCATCTGCATGTGGAAAAGCACGTACATAAAAGATTAGTAATGTATTATATGCTAGAATTGCTTGGTACTCCATATTGTAAGACTGAGTTTTCAGTTGTGAATAACTTGGAAAAACTTAAATCTTTTGAACTGAAATTTTCCATGCTGAGCTTTAGCCTTGAGATGACCTTTTTTTGGAAAATTTCAGCAAAAACAGCTCAGCTGTTTCCAAGAATGAGGCCAGTGACAAACATAAGTTTTTGTCCATGTGTGAAAAGTCTGGTAACATTTTTTTTTTTAACTAGAGTCCTCATTCTTTAGAGTAGGAACTTGACAAGCTACAGAGTGACGGCTTGTGGGCCAAGAATATAACTTATCCCTTTTGAAAACTAGCAAACTTACCCACATTTCTGCAGGCTCTAAACCTTTGAATAATTGCCTTTTATGTTTTCCCAAACTTGTGAGAGGACAGAGAGTGATTCCAGCAGGCTGGATTTGCATGGGGCATGCTTCAGCTCCGTGGTTCCTGTCACGGGTGGGCTTCACATGCTGAGGCTCTACCTACCCACACTACATCTGTCTCATGGGGTTGGATTTTATGCAGCCAGAGCTCCAGGCAAGCAAGGGAATAAGACAACAACAGTCCTAATGTGTAGAGAGCAGAAAGTTAAACCAAGCAAAACAAGTAATATTATTACATTTCTCAAATGAAATTCATGTACAAAACATTGTGAACTGCTGTTCTCACAATCTGTTCTTGCAGTTGTATCTCTGGAGTGTTATTATCTCTGGCTGGGTGGAGCTGAGCCTTGCTCAAAGGCAACCTTTTTCTTCTTATTGTAGTTCAAGTAACCAGGAGGAAGAAGCAGTCTTTGCAGACATTGTTTGGGCCAAAGATACATTTGTCAGGAATAGAAGAAACCAGGTAGGTGGGGAGAGGTAGAAAGCATTTGACAAAACCCATGGAAAGGGGAAACAGGACTCTGCGAACCACTGGAGATGAAAGGGAAAACCGAAGACTGAAAGAAAATTCCTTAATATATCACACATTGTTCTGGGGTTGTATATAAAGCATAGGAAAAGGTAATGGGGAATCTGAAGAGATGAGACTAGGACCTGGCAAGCAGGAAGACAGAGACTACGCTGGAAAAGCAATGGAGATCGAGACTGTGTAGATTGAAAAACAGTTGGACAGAGATCAGAAATAGAGGTGAGGCAGAGAGGGAAAAATCATGAATAAACTGGCTGGGATAGATGAAATCTTTCTTGGAAAAAAGTGGAGGGAACAGGCTGAATCACTAAAGTGAACACTGCTCCTAAGCTTTGCATTTGAACTCTAGGATTGAAACCTCACAATTCTGTTGTCACCCAATATCTGTAAAACCTGAAAGCAAAGTTTTGCATTCTTTTCTAGCACTGCACATAGGAAATGACTGTTTCTTACTCAGGTGAGCCTCACACAGCCTGTTCAAGTGAGAGAGTCCTGTGTGACTGACAGGGTCTAAAGGGTCCTAATGTCAAGGATGATCAGTATGGGCATAAGGACAGTGCCACATTAATAGCCTTGCTGATTTCTCTGAGTTTACTGGGAAGTGATCTTCATGGTAACATTTTGTTAACATGAGTTTTCAAAGTCATGCACACATCATGCAGGGGATGTCAAAATTAAGGATGTCTTTACATTCTTCTTCTGAGTATTCATTTTAAGTTTTCTGCAATGACCATTAATTCTCTCCACGGATGCTGTACATCTTTCAGGTCACAGGATACATTTGTTACATGAATAAATATTGGTTGTGTAAAAAAGAAAAATGATTTCTACAGGAACAGTAATTATTTGCAGAAGTTGAAAGACTGTTTAGTAAATAGAGTAAAAGAAGGAAAAGAAAGCATGGATTCCTGGTTAAAGCAACAAAGATATCCTGGAGCACTGTATTCCCTATATAACTTTTCTACAGAATTCAAATGCAAACCAAACATTTTACAGGTAGTCATTAATTATATAAATTTTCCTTGATGTTTGCAAAATTATTTTCAGAAGTTATATGCTGTCATATTTGCAACAGAAGTTGTTCTTGAATGTACAAGGAGTTATGCACAACAGCTGTAAGAACTAAGGTTCTTCACATTTCATTTAGACATTCAGAATTAATGAATAATTTTGACCATAATGTCTTTCTGACTCAGCTTCCTATTTCTAAGTGGGGGATATTACTACTGCCTTACTTCGATGAATCATTGTGGAAAGAAGGGAATAGCTATGAAGCACTAAAATATCAACCGTGATGGGTGCCATAGCAAAGCCTGTCTGGAAACTAATAACTCCTTCACAAAAATGGGGGATGACTAGAGTGCAGTGGTGAAGGAGAAAAAACAAGAACTTAACAGTTAATGATTAAGTGAGAGATCATGTAGAAATCCCTAGTCTGTGAGAGAACAGTTTAGGATTTTATCATAATGCTGTGCATAAAAGCACAAACAGACAAAAGGTATCCATTAAATTTGCCTAGACATCCTTTAGTGTTGGTATTAGCATTCTTCAGCGCTAATAGCAGTTTTTGAATATCCATTTGATACACAGAATATAGATGTGTACATGTATTTTTGTATATAAAGTATCATTGTTAGTTAACACGTGTTAAAGAACCAACAGCTATCCGCTGAGCTGGTTACCTGATGCCAGCAAAGACAGGCACGCCTCCGTACACATACATGTACCCCCATAATGAAGCATGCAGTTTATTTGCCTATCTATATTAATTTGAAGTTAAGCACATTCCTTAAAATGGTTTGCAAGATACTTTTTTCCTTTCTTTCAAATCGTATCTCAAGGCCAGACCGATGGAAGAACACTTGAGAGTGTGACAGAGCTGAGTTAAGGTGGACAAATGGCAAATATTTATAAGCAATAATAAAAATACCTTATGAATAATTATATAAACATAGCGTATAGTTCTTTAACTTCCTCTTTTTGCACACTGCATACTTTTTTTTTCATATGATATTTAGCTTGGACCAAACTGTTATGAGCACTGACTCTATTTTTGCACTTACAACAATTCATATATAGAACACCTACCAGCTGTGGCCCCTATATACTGTTGTCATAATAAAAGCCAGCGCAGCTGGAGCTGTTTAGGTGACTAGTGTAATTTGACTAAATCTCCCAATTTTCCAGAAAATGTCCTGTACATCTTGTTCTTCTTGGGCTTCAAATGCCATGGAAACAGTCTACTTTTCAATATTTTCATGCTGCTTTTCCAGTCTGGTTAGAACCGGGAAGAGCAAAGAGCATAAACAGGCAGCTGGAATGGCTGGTTACAGAAATCTGCACATGACTAGGTGTAGAGTTATGGATCCTTCAAGAGCTTCATGAGATTTTATCCTCTTCAGAAGGAATTTTGAAGATGTTTATCGATCTAGGCCAATCATCATTTGAGGATCAAAGTCTTAGAAGTGTCTATATGGACACAAGATTCCATCAGGACTTATCACAACACGTCTGTGACTTGGAGGAGGGATTTTTTTTTTCTTGTGCCAATGCAGACTTCAGATTAGGAACAACTAAATCTGAATTTAAACCAACTCCAAACTAAATTTATTTTGTGGATACAGTCTGGAGCTTTGTATTCATAGCAATAATGAACTGAACTGTTAAATACAAATACTACATACAGCAACCAGTAATGAAGTATTGATTAAAACAGAGAACTTCAACATTTTAGTGAATTTTAGTGAAAATAAAAACCGTCTAAAATATGAACTGGGTAAGTTAATTGCTAAATTTTATCTTTTGTGCTTTGTTAATAGTTCTGCGGGTAGAGAATTTTACCAGAGTGCAGTCACTCACCACGCACTGTTTTCCCCTCTTCTTCTGTTAGTGTGGAACCACCTAAACAGTCGGTCCTGAAAAGGCAAAATTAAAGGGATGAAGATATACTTTATTGGAGAAGAGAGGGGGTGGAAGGACAGGGGAAAGACTAATGGGATAAGGGGATAGAAACCTTATTAAAAAAGAAGTTTAAAAACCCCCAAACACTCATAGTTTATTGGTCCTGACTATTCAGCATGCAACAACAGTAACGAGAAATTGCAGAAATTTGGATACATTTCAGACTAACCAGCCAGAAAAAAAGCTGACAAATTTGCAGTGACTGCTATTTAGAGTTAGCGTTCAGTTTAATAGATATCCCAGCCAAAAGTACACTGAAATGAAGACACTCCGCAACTTTGAGCACTAGATTTGAACCTACATAAAAAAGCAGTTTGGGGTTTACTTGAGGAATTACTTTGTATGTAAAAGGTTAATTGGTTTATAGTATGTGTTCTTCTCAGTAATAAGTAAAGAATATTTAATCTAGTGAAGGAGCAAAGGTGTACATCTCCTAATGAAAGTAGGCATATTACCTCCTAAGAACAGTGGATTCAATTTTACTATTCTTTATGGTAAAGAATAAACTGGCAAAAATGGAGCATATGGAAATAATCATGCATCTACCAACTGAAACCTGTGCAAACATAAATTATCCAAGTCGAAAGAGATAAGTTCCACATCACCAAAGATGAGCACAAAGAGTAAAAAGACTTGACTGTGAAATGGGTAACAGTTGTAAAGTTCTACTGGCAGAGTGTGTAAATCCAGAGGGCCTTTTCTTCCACTTCACTAAAATCAAACCTTGCTACGTGTCTACTCTTCTTTTTTTATTATTTTTTCAGGTGGGCAAAATCATAGAAGAGAACTCAGCACACTCAAAAGCACACTCAACTTACTGAGTTTGCTCTAAGAGCATATACACCAACACAGCACACTTTTATATAGAACAAAGTAGCTTTTAAGCCTGATTAAAATGGCGCTGCTTTTTTTCTGTTCTTTTAACACCCGCTAAATATGCAATTCTTGGGGTTTTTTTAGACTCTGATTCCTCACCCTAAAGAGTGTTTTGGTTAGCGTGTCACAACACAACAGGCATTCTGAATTATGCTCTGAAATAGGTGCTGCAAAATCTAACATCTGATACAGCTGCGTGGATGTCCAGCACCATTCAGCATGTTGAGACTTGAGTGGACTACGGTGGCCATCGCTGAGTCAACTTCATAAGTACACTTTTCATCGGCATTTCACTCTGACGTTTCTGTTTTAATAATTTTCACATACTAAACCTTCCCAAAAATACCAGATTTACTTGATTCCTCAGTCAAACCATAAATTACTAATTTATTGTCTGAAGAGCTTTGTGTTTTTCTTGAACCTGTCTTGAATTTTGGACCTATTTAACGTATATAAAAACAGAGTTAGTTTGGTTTCCCAAAGAAGTTTCACCTACAAATTCTGTAGCATCTGCATTTCAATGGACATGCATGATGATGGGAATGCCATCACTAGGGAAAAATCTGTAATTTGTCTTTTGTTTTCAAAAGGAATTACAAATCATTCCAAAAAACAACTGCTTCAAAAATATATATGTATATAATCTGGGACCAATTCAAACGTCTTTTTTGATGCATTTGAAAGACTGTATTTCATATTTCAACTTCTAATAACTGGATCAAATACTGAAGTTTCCTTTTTTTTTTCACATTTTCAAAGGAGCATTTCAGCTCTGCAAAAGCAGTTTTTAAAAAAATTGAGGTTTATTTGGGAAGCTGACTTTGATAACACAGCATTTTCTACCAGGAAAAAAAAAAGTTATTTTGTTTCATTGGTTCTGCTAATTTTTAGTTATTGACGAAGCTTTACTTCCTGTAACTAGTGCTCATTGAAAGCAAGAAACTTACTAAAACCTATAATTTTCTTACTAATTGGTTTTTAAAGTGTTTTAGGTTTTAAGTCTTTTTTTTTTTAGACTGAAATTAGAAATCTACAGGATGCTACTGCTGGCACATGAAATGTCTTGGCTTGATACTACAGCCAACATTTTAATAACTGAGGTGGAAGCTCCTATCTGGAAGAAAGTTGCTAAAATGCAGCTAATTCAACAAAGTAAGTGCAGTGATTGTCTAAGAACTCCTTTTCAGTGATTGTCTCCTGTCAGCAGCAGCTACAGAATGAGGAAAAGATGCAAGGTCTCTTATATACATCACATGGTTTTTTTGTCAGGAGAGTTTTGCTCTAAGTGTCTAATATGAGAGTAGCCTATCTACTAGTGTTTGCATTTATCCTTTTTTTTTAAAACTTGGCATTAGAGCTGATAAGAGATTAGACTGAACCACAAAGGAGAGGCCCTTTGTTTTCTGCCTCTGGTTACGTGAGCCAGACTATTTGTAATTAAAATCAGAATGGGAGCAACAACCTCTTGGGCCTCAATGTTGCTGTCCAGAACCATATTTTATAGTAGTAACATACACAGGCTAACTCTGGTTTTTTATTGCATGATTTTGTTCTCCACGCAGCTGTACCGCACAGAACCTATCACCCTCACCGAGACACACAAAAAGGATGGGCTGGAGCTACTCAGCAACCGGCGCGCCTCAGCGTCTCAAATGTCATAGTGAAGGAGAGTTCAAATAGGCGAAACAGAGGATTACTCTAAAACAAACAGAAAGTTGGTTTGGTTTGGTTCATACTACAAACGTACGCACAGAGCGCTCAGTGGGATCAGGGAGGGAAATAACAGCAGGCCAGACAGAGTGTCTGGAAAGCCAGTGCCTGCTTCTGCTCTGGATGTTGGATGCTTTTTAATGTCAGCAAAGTTATTGGGTGGAATGACATAACCTTGAAGTCTGGGACCAAGACGGGTTAGTAGACCAACGTGGATATGTCAAGATGAAAGTGGCAAAATTGTTTATTCAGGTGATCTCTGAAACATTTGAAAGGAGCGCTGCGAAGCAGAACTGACAGATGGACTCTGTCGGGGAGGACAGAGGGAGTGTCTCTGCTGTTCGGTGTCAGCTGCTTGCAGCTTCATGCCATCAGCTTGATTTCAACACCTATTCCCAACTGTAACCCTTACAGCCGTGTGTGCTCATGACAGACACAACCCTAAAAGTGAAAAAATAATCCACAGAAGGGTGCATCATTTCTCCTAGCTAACACAGTCTTTTCACTCCCAGTTGCTTTTTCCGTGTCTCGTAACAGAGTACAGCACAGAATCCTCCCAGGCAGAATTTATCTTTCTCTCAAAACAACCCCAATAAACAAGCCACCCAACACTTCTTCATTTTTGTATTCTCAAAAGAGAAACAGCTCTACAGGAAAACTTGATCATTATATTTCGTCTTTATACTTATTAAACCAGTTCTAACCTCCCCAAGCCTTTAGACAACTTGTGAATTACTGACATATTTGAAAAGGTGTCATACTTAATTTTCATGCCTGAATCCATGAATGCTTTGAAAAACCTCCCTTGCACCTGTTTCTTGTGGAAAAGATAGGGTGAACAGAAGAGAGCTTTGATCTTTTTTATGGACTATATGGGGTGCTTACTCTTAAGAGTCTCAATCTTGCATAGGCCTGTTAGGAGAATTTCTGGAATTTAAAAATGGCAGAAGGATGCCCTAAGATATAATCTATCAGCTAAATTCACAAGCTCAGTACTGACACTGTTTAAGAAGACAGTTTTGCAACCATAGGATTGTTAATTGCTGTTGCTGCTGCAGCAAAATTACAGTGCTTCTGTAGAACACAAATTTTGCAAAATATACAGCAGTTTTACAGGAAAGATTACACAAAATATCACCTCAGATTTGGATGAGATATGTCAAAGATTTAATAGTTTTCCAGCAGACTATAATGCACCATAAACAAGAAAACAAAAAATATGTCATCCGTATTAACTTCTAAGGGGAACGGAAACAGGTAAAAAGATTAAACTAGAACTAAATCTGGTTTCGTGTACATGCTAAGGTTTCGTTTATAGCTGGCATTTATCCTACTATCTTTATTCCTAGTGTTAATTCTAAAAAAATCCACTAGCATCTAACAATACTCTAGACAAACATTCTAGTCACAAACTACCTTAGTAGCATCTAAATTGTGACCAAAAAGCCCAGGAATTTTTAATTTTTTAATTAAATAAAGCAGATTTTAATAGGAAATTATGTAGAGGTAATGTCTTAGCTGCTGGTGTTTCCAATCCTGCCAGTTAAACTGTTTTGCAAAATAAAGGACTGAGTACGGGAGTTGAGGAAAGCTATAAGCACAAAACTCTGAGGTTTAAGGTAACATGTTTTTACCTCCCTACTCAGCACAGTTTAAAAATAACCATGAACAAACAGCAGCAAACTCATTCAGTCTCACTGGGTCAAATACACAAACCAAGTAATGGACAAAATTTGGCCCGAGACAGAATAAAAATGAATGCAAAAACACCCATAAACAACCTATTAAGTTATAATAGATCATATCTAAAAACATACAGAGTTCAAGGGCTAAACTTTTGACATATGAACAAAGGATACAATGAAAATGGACAGCTGGAAAATACATTTTAAATGGACATATTTCTGTGGATTCGTCTCTTAGGCATCAGTCCAAATCCAATTAAATTCAATGCTAACACTAACAATTACTTAAGTGGGCTTTGGACTGGAGCCTTATTGACTCCAGTTTCTTGCACTGATATAAATACAGCAACTTGACTGAGGCTAGTGGACTCCCTTAAGGATTTTTGAAAGGCAAAGAGCTGAACACCCTCAACTTTCCTGAGAGTAGGTGCTTATGATTCCACACAGTACTGCTTCCCATCTATACGAACAAGAACAAAACTTGGTTTGTTGCGTTCTAACTGCCAGCTTCTGCTGAACTGAATTCCACGTCTTGCAAGCCTTTTTTGTACGTGAGTCTGGCCTCTGAAAGAGAATTGCTTAACTATCTATTTTGGGCTACAAGTTAAAATAAAGAAAAAAGGAAAAAAAAAAAAAAGAAAAGCAGTGGTGGGACAGTATTGATTTATTGGCTCGTAGGAGACAGCAGGTGTTGGTGCTTAACTACCATTCCCTGGTGTAAAAGAACCACCCTAAAGCTGGATGAATGGGCAAAATAACCTGAATCTGAACCATTAGCAAGCATGTCTTACTTGGGCGAGTCAGCAAATGCTGCCAGGACATCAGTCCAGAGCAAATGTTTATGTTCGGATTGGATAAATTGCAGGATATTAGGTGGCAAAATAGTACCGTATCTATCTTTGCTTTTCCTTGGATACTGCAACAAAACAGTCTAAAAAAGCAGTTGGAATGATGCTTGGACTGAATATGTTTTACTCTTAGAAGTTCTGCTTTGGAAGGAATGCATGACAATTTTCTCCAAGAATATTTTTATATCTGAGAAGGGACTTCGGTTTATTTCAAGGGGGATCCCACTTGTCTGTTTCCATTGCTATTGAACATTTAAAACATTCTGGAGTTATTCAACATGGATTCTTTTATACAGATAGTATGAAAACCACCCATATACTTCATAAGATTTTCAGTTGCTGCTTTTTGACAGTAGTAACAGATTTATAAAGAGTTCTTCCAGTTCTTCCAGCATTCCAGGAAGTCTTCTCTGCCATTCTAGGAAAACAGAACATATTTTGTTCTGTTGAAAGTTACTTGGTAAGTTCATCCTATACAAATTGTGAAACGTATTTGAAGTTAAATGGATAATTTCCCACTTAAGCCGGTGCAGGGCCAGGGTACAGCTTACAATCCCTCCTTTGCAATCTGAACAGCAACTGGCCTCAGCTACAAGCCCTTCATGCTTATTCTCCAGCAACTGCTTGTTCTTTTAAACTTTCTGTGAAGCAACTCACTTGGCAATGAGCAAGGAGTTGTCAAACTTGCCCTTATCACTGAGTACAATCAGTGGCATCTGCTAGCTGATGCATAACAAAGGTGTGCCATGTAGACCAAGCATCAACAGAAGACTATTTTCCCCAAGAGCAAAACAGCTCCCTACACAAGGATGTACAGAAACTGTACAACCCAGACTGCAACGTTTAATACAAGTTTGTTTCTCAAAAACTAGTGCCCTAAGTAGCCATCTTATGCAGCATCTTCTTGACAAAGTTAGGAACTTTCTGTAGAACCGATTAATTAGCATGTACTAATTTATCTCCACTAAAACCTTGTGCAGTCACTGACTGGAATTGAGGCTTCCCAGGTCCACCAAAATTTTTCTGATAAGAACAAAAGGCTCTGTGTTTCGGGGCCTGCCACCATATTTAGATGTCTGTAACAGAATGTCAAATTATAAGGAAAAATCAAGTTCTGTGGACCATTTAACAGAACTCAGTAGTCTGATTGTCCATCAGCATCAACATGGCCACTATCAGTTCTTCCATATATTGCCTTGTGATCTTAGATTCATCTGTTCACAAAAAATGTGGAATGAGAAGTGGGTAAAAAATATAATTTCCCATGTATTTTTCAATTATTATGTAATTTAGGTATGATTCATTAATTATGGTGAAAGCAGGTAATAAAGGGCAGTCACCAGTAGCAAATGACTATTGGTGAAAAAGTGTTACTTTGACTTATGGAATATTTAGAACAGCAACGGCAAGTGACTCAAATTGCACCTCTGTTTGCTGCATGTAGTTCTGCTGTAACCATCAAAGAAATACTAGCACTGAAATAGGAATAGCATTCTGCTTAAATTTGTTGGAGACAGGAAAAAGGGAATAAATGGAGAATAACTGCATATATCCAGTGGAGAAGCAGCATTAAACACAATTGCAGTGTGGATGACTCAAGGACCAGGATGTGAAACCTATCATGGTCCAGCTGTCCCTGAAGTGCAAACGCATCAGCTTTGGTGATTCACTCATGAAGAATGAGAAAGGGAACTACTCTTGCCCCTGAACAGTTACAGTTCTTCAGCTTGAACAGTTCTGCCTAGGACTCTAGTCTGACAGGACTTGCACGTATGCATTTCACAGGATCTGGCCCCAGACATTGAACTATTCTATACTTGAGTACTGTATTCAGTTTTGGGCCNGACCTTAGAGGTCTTTTCCAACCTTAGTGATTCTATGATTCTATTCGTCAGCTTGTGGCAGTAAATACTGTGTATTGGGAAAACACCCCCCTGATATTAAAAAAAAAAAAAAAAAAGATGAATAGAAGATAAAGGGTCTTTTTGCTTATGTGTTCTGAAATGGCAAGGCATTGTAAATAGTGTAACCCATATCCCTCGCTAGACTACCAAACCACCTCAAGGAGACTATGCTGTTTTACATAGAGTAATTTTACATGGAGCACAACTAACAGATTCACACATAATCAAGACTTGATCCACAGATCCAGATTCCTTCTCTGGTTAGTCTCATCTGCACAAAGAATTATTTTTATCTTGTGATATACTAAATTTTATGAATCCATTAAAATTATATTCCAATTTTAAATATTTTTATTAGAGAGCTATCTATTAATAAAACTGGTTGAATAGAACAGAAATTATACTTTTCTTTCAGTACTGCCTGTATAGCCTTGAGCATTTTACTCCCTGTAGCAGGAGCAAGGGATAAAAGTCTTCCAGCATCCAAAAATATCAGGCCCGCTGTGAACACCCTTGTAGGGAAAAGAAAAATAACAACACTTCCCAGTGTGCGCTTTTCAAAGTTCTCTTGCTTGGACTGATAGTGCAGTTTATTTTTGATCAGGGCAAGGATAATCATAAACTCTATATGCAAAATTTTCAATCATGTTATTAATGTACCAATATTTTAATACACAGAATCCCCTTGCTTTAACTTTACTTGGACCGTATCTGGCCTGAATTAAAGAACACTGATTGTCAGTTATCTCCTCTTCGTTCTCCAGACTCAAGAGAAGAAAATTATTTGGCTTCTTCACTACAGAGCAGCGTTTGCAAATTTTAGTCATCACTGCATTGCCCTTATTTGTTCTTCTCATTACAGAAAGGACAAGAGGGTTAAAGAAAACAAATTAACTGTTTATACAAAAGACCTCTGAATAGCCAGCAGGGATTGTTAAGACTCTTGTGTGCTGTGAACTAATTTACATGCTGGCAAGAGCAAACAGGCAACATTGGAAATACCTTTCCTAGCCTTTCAGAAAACACTGAAGCACTTTTCTCATCAAACGCTGATCCTACTGGGAGGATGAAAGGTGCACAACTGACACACAGACAAAAGGCCATCCATTTGAGATTACTAGAGTATGCAGGAGCGTCTCAGTATGGGTCATGATAATGTAGCACTGACTAATTAAGTAAATAAATCAGTGCCAGTTTTTGATCTATTTGTTTCACTGATGCTTAGATACAGTGGAGATAACATGCCAGTGTTGTCATAATATACCGCTGTGAGTTTAAATGGCCCAAGCTCTTGTTTTCAAGAAAAATAATAGCTTACAGCTATTTAGGCCATTTAGAGATTACCTGGTAGACCTCACCGTGGGACTGGAGTTCATAGGAGCATGGTAATTAGAGATGGAAAAGACCTATTAGATCACTGGGTTCATTCCTTGCAATTGCCTCATAGAGGGGGCTTTGACTTCCAATGTACTTTGGATTACATCCATGATTCCCAAGAGACAAAGAGAAAAGGAACAGTAGATCATTTCCTGGAAACTAGTAAGAGCTCAGTACATCTGCTAGAAAATGAAAATCTGCATCTGAGCTGCTGCACTGACTTTTTACAGAAGCCTTATGTGCTCATCTAAAAAACTCAGTGCACATGATAGAAAACAAAAACTCAGTAATGAAAGATTTGTAAGGATTTTTTTGTATGTCAATATTTTCATGACTTGTATTTTCCAAGGAAGGAAAAATGAAAATTTCTGATGGCACCAGACCAGTGAACTATATGTCTTACTAAGTAAGATATTAGCTCAAATAAAGGCCAAAGCTGAGAAATGGCTACAGGTTGCAAACCTGATTAATAGTAAGCAATAGTTTAAACTCAGAATGGATGTGAATGATGGCTGCAGCACACTTATTCGAATAAAATCTGCAAGGTGCAAATGCTAGGTGAGAAAAAGGAAGTTCAGTTTAAAAAGGCTTGAAAATCAATTTTTTAATCACTGATTTCAACAACTGAAATTAACAGTGAAAGAGAATGCACTATCTTCATAATAAGGACAAGAACAATCTAGAAGGAAGCAAGTTTCACTTCAACTATAATTTTAAAAAATTAATATATTTTATAAAATCATTATCTTAACAAGCTGTCTCAAAGAAATCCATGAAACTAAGTTTCTGAAAATCATGATACAAATGTGTTTTATAAAAAACAAAAATGCAGAAGCAAATTATTTCTGTGTGAATATGTGTTAAACCAACAAAGTGATTGAGGAACATAGAGAAACTTCATCCTATTCTAAAAAATCTTTAGGAATCAGCATCATCACACTTATAGATAATCACAATTTTTTTAGGAGAAGCAATTCGAGAACAATGATGCTTAAGGATGATTTAAAAATCAGAATCACATTTGTTTTTTCATTATACAAACGCAGTAAGGGTCGATCTTTAAAGATTTCATGGCATAAAATAGAAGAGAGAGCATGAGTAGGAAGGAAAACAAGGGCCTGGAGAAAATCAGTGATTTGCCCAGAGGCATGAAGCAGGTCCATGGAAGGGCTAAGAAGAAAGCCTAAACTGCCTGCCAACACGTCCAGTGCCATATCTGCTCCAGTTTTAATCTTCCAAATCACATTCAGAAGAGAGACGAAAAGTATGATCTATGGTGATTAATAGCAGTGAATAAGTGAGGAAGTAGAAATTTGGTATTACATGTGCTTATTTCTATAGCTGCACAGTTTTGGATATTGACAAAAATAGATCCTTACATGGAAAAATATGTATGTTAGCTATATCTGATGTACTAATAGAGATGTATTATAAAAGGTACATTATTGTGCATGACTGATTCAAGAAATGTTTCTCAACAGTTTCCTAGATACCAAAAACATACAGAAGAATTCATTCACACATGAGATTAGTTTGATGGTTTTTTTCTTTCACTATAGTGATGAACAAAGGAAAATGAACAGTATGACCTTAAACACACACAGATACTTGTGTATATTCCAGTTTTAGGACAATTTTAATATCAACAACGAATATTTTAACATTAAAACTGAATAAAATAGGCAACAAAGAGATAGCCATAGAAAGGATAAATATATCAGCCTTGAATACCTCTACCAATAGAGATGGCTCATCTGTAAAATAATGGTCCTGTTGAGTCATAGAAGTTTTGTTACTAAGAGAACAAGACTTTACCCTTTGATCTTTATGTTTTAATTCCAGGTACAGAACAAAACACAATAATGCATTCATAAAAAAAGATTTAGGCATTTTCATTGTGTGCCTAATTGCTTTTGAAGAGGGATGGTTTCTTTAGTTGGAATCAAGGTGTGCCAATACAAAACTCTTACTATTAATCAGCACTTAAATCAGTGGCATTGCTCATGTCAGAAAGTGGTACTCAGCATCGTTAAGGGTTCCTGTACTAAGGTCTAAGGGGAGAGATGGGCGGGAGAGGAACTACACTGTGTATGGGATCCAGCAAAGGTCTGATGGGCTGATGGTGATGGTTACCCAAAACAGTAGAATTGTTACTCTGCATAGATGAGCAAAAATTAACAAAAGACATGTTTTATAGGTTACACAATTTTACAAAATAAATATTTTTCACCTATATTGATCTGATGTTTTATTAATAGTTTCTTAAAGCAGAAATTCACATTGGATCAGGCTCTGAGCAATTTAAAAAAAAAATGTCAATCAGGTTACTTTTGAATATTTGACAGGTTATTTCAGCAAAACAATTAAACTCAGTGTTCAAATTGTCCCTACTTCAGTGCAGAATTTCTAGTCTTTACTCAATCAGGTCATATTGGAGGGAATGTATCAGTACCCAGCATGTTCAAAACCAGCTACAATTATTGCTTGAATAATACGATTATGTTTGGAACATAGCAGACAAATGTCGTCTACTATATGTGACATGGGGATTGTCTGTGTGAACGTTTTTCACCATTGGAACAAAATGCATTCTTATAATACCAAATTTGAATTGTGATCCTATCCTAAAATATCACTACTGGATGTAATATAAAAACCTAGATGTTTTTTAAAATAATTTTTAACTTAAAATATTTATGAGTGAAGATCAGCTCTTTTATACTTGGTGTTCTGATTGTGTTTGGTTAAAATATGGGAAAACTACAGATCTAATAAACCTAGACATTTGGAAAATTTCTTCAGAGTTTTGTGTAACAAAGAAAAAGCAATCCCACAAAAAAAAATGTTCTTTTTCACCAACTTTTCTTGACCTAGTCCTGAATATGTGAAACAGATATGATTTATAACCTGACCAAATCAATCCAAGTCATTGAAAATAGAATGATATACAAAAAAACCCCATCCCAATTTTCTGCATAGTTGCTTATTATTCATTCACTATCTTATTTAAGCTCAAGACTTTGAACATTGGAGTTGTCTTCAATTTAACCCTTAAATTTAGGGGTTAACTTTTCTACTTGATCTCTTTAAAATCAAAGCTAAGTTCTGTTGGGCCACATACGAGCTTTCAAAAGTTCCATGCTGATGTCTCTTCCAGCCCTTCTCCCAAGACCAGTACAATGCGCTACAGACAGGAACTACAACATATCTACAGTAATTATTGAAAGTTTTCTTGTGGACTGACTGGCCTAAGAGTGAAAAATTGTTCAGTTGACCCAGAATGCTGAAGAAGCAGCAGCATGTTGTTCCGCACCTGTAATATTCGCCTGCTTATTGCTGCGGGAGGACTGAAGAACCATGCTTAGGGGAGCAATGAAACTTGAGTGACCTCCTTGCATAACCTTCATACCAATAATCCAGGTGAAAGAAATAATGAATAATAAAAGAATCAGGCAAAACTAAGGGAAAGAGATAGGGATTTGACATGGGAAAAGAAGATTTTACATATGTAGGGTCCAGGCACTTACAGAAATGGACTCTTGCTCATGAAACTTAGCAAGTAGAAAGAAAACTGTGTGATGCATGTATTTGCTACACATGTTCCAGCAAAGGTTCCAGAAGTCTTTGTGGCCTATGACAACAGGTATAGAAAGTATGATGGATAGATTTTATTACTTGTGTCTGTCATGGTAATAGAGGAACTGGTCTCTTACAGTGAAAATATTTAGACCTAAAGTCAATGCTAGGACATGGAAAATACACAGGAAAGAGGATTTCAGGGAAGGTAACATACAATGCTGAAAACCAGAACTTTCCATATACAAATGCTACAGAAAAAACATCTAAGACTAGTATTTGCTAAGTATTCATGTCACGGAGCAATTTTTATCAATTTTATTTACTGCTACCTATGTCCAGATAAGGTAATAGATTTTTAAGCTGTTGTTTTATTCTATAAAGACTGCAAGAAAAAAGGCAATCATTATTTAAGGGGGGAAAAAACACCTGAGTGGATTGATACTGCCTTTTGAGGTTTTTTGCAAGTGTAACATTAAGTTAGTGCCTTGCAAAGTTTTCAAATAGGAAGGTGTAAACTATACCATAGAGCATAAAACAAGAGGAAAAAGGGGGACTGAAGTTCTGCCGGAACCAAAAGTGAATGTTTGTAACTGGAGTTAATTGTTAATGGTTAACAGCTGAAAATGGAAGGCTGCAAAATATTAACCACAAAGATAGTGAAATTTTTTGCTGTAATAAAAATATACCAAGACTGTGATTTACTTACATTGGTGACTGCCATTTGAGTTGTTCTGCACAGAATTTCCTAAACCCTAAGGGCCTGCTCTAAAAAACTCACACAAGTACAATAGCCATCATCTGTGAGTTGAGTGGGAACACTGTGCTTTGTTTAATGAAGCCTTTTGACAGATGTGGAAGGCCCTGATTCAGAGGAATCCTGTACATGAGATTAAGAATGGCTGTAGCACATGCTTAAATATAACTATTTTCTTAAAAGTTCTCAAAGTGTGGCTAGCTTCTCAAACTGAGGCTTAGATTTTAAAATATCTATGTTTCCAGGTAAATAGACCAAAAAATGTACATTGAAAGATCCCACGACATATGTCAACAAAGAATCACTGTTGTAACACAGCAGTTGAAATATTTACTTTTTTCTCTGCTTTTTCAAGTGTAAGATCGATGCAGTGTTTATATAATCAATCCTTCATATGACAATGCACACATAAAACTCTATAAAGGTGGAAGACTTAGTCTAATTAGATTTGGGCAGTGAGCTTCATGAGATATGAACCATTTTTCTCTAGATATTTCTACAGAGCATTTCTGGTTTGCCCCCAAAGCAATTATGTTCTGTGCAGTAGAAAGATCAGAGTTTCTCCTCTAGCACTCCAGGAACATCACAGAAAGCCAGGAAGAGCCAAATTCAAACAGAAGAAAGTGGTTCTTGACACAGCATAAAGATCTGTAGAAGTTTTTGCTAAAGCAAGCTGTGGATCCTAGAAGTTTACATAGGCCAAAATGGGAAACTTGAGAAGGATGTGAGACTAAATGTGTTAAATAAACATGCAAAGGCCACATCAAGCTTAGGAAATCCGTGATCTCAAAATAGTTGGAGGCTGGATCAATATTAGATTACTATTGTACACATATGCACTGTTCTTGCTCTTTCCTAGGCTGATAGCTGTTGTTGGAGACAGGATACTGGGATGGATAGACCTTTCCTTTTACAAATATTCACATTCATATGTTCATAATTGTATTTTGCCATACAATAGTGAAAAATAATTTCCCAGACTATAGACTTTTGGCTGAATGAAGGGTAGATAACATCTAGCCAGGGTGCCCCTTGCATAGAACCTGGTCACTGATTATGAGAAACATGGCTGCCTCAATAGTCTTGCACAGCACAGTTGTGTGACTGCTGGAACATAAGAGGAATGCAACTACTGGAACACAAAATATAAAAAATGTTACCAGTGACTAGATATCCGTGTTACAAGAGTTTACTGCAAAGTTCCTCCCACAAAGGAAAGGCAATAAAGTCATTAGGTTGAGCCAGAAAACAGCTACACCTAGTAGTGATTTCTCTGTTTGTGCCAACAGTCAGGCAACAGCTAAAAGGACACTCTAAAAGAAGGTTTAATGAATAAACACCCCCAGACATCCTTTCTATGAGCCTCTTCTCTTCTGAGAAGTCCTGACTAATGGACAATGATAGTCGCACAAATTTCAGGCACTTTACCACCCAGATAATTACACTGACAATAAAAAGTATTTGAAATACCAAGCATTCAATACCTCAAATAGAGACAATAAATTTTAAATGAAATATTTCATATTCCATCATTCGGCTTCCAATGCGATTAGCCATACACTAAACATCATCCAGAAAAGAAAGCACTTTCTTTACCCTGATGTATTACTAAACTAAGGTATACTAGGTGGGTTAGAGAGAAGGGAATATGCCTCTCACAGTAATTTTCTAACCTTTTTAACCATAGAGTTTGTAGTTCATGTCTAAGCGTTGATTCCTCAAAAGATGTAAGCAATACTCAACTCTAAACACATTTAAAAACTTACTGACCTAAAAATCAGTATGTACTTTGCTGAATAAATATGATCTTAAGCCTAAACTAAGCTTGCCCTAACTAACCTTCAGAAAAAGGTACTATAAGTCATTAAATAGGATTCTTTGTTTTAGATACCATATCTTCGTAACTGTCCCCAGACCATCCATTAAGTCCACAAAGAAATAAGGAAAATACTAAGATACAAAGAGCAAAAAAATCTTCCCACTAAAATAAATGCAACATAAGACGGCTTCTATTAAGCTTAAATTAAGAATTTCTAGAATAGCAGTAACTGTGTATTATACTGTATCCTCTGTAAATCAGAGCGTTTCCACTTCCACTGTGGTTACGGAGACATCACTCTACTCCTGTGGGATGATTTAACAGGAAGCCCTAGTTAGTTTTGTATTTTTCAAACTCCACTATTTAACCTATTTTCCCTCTAACTTTCCTTCATAATATTGAGCTACTTACTAGTTAAGTTACTCAGTGAAACTATGCCTTAATCTCCTAGTCACTCCATCAGTATTTAGTTTAATTCTGCAACGCATTTTGAAAAAAAGCTGGTCTGCAAAATAAGGTCTCATTGTCCAGTGTGCACATGTGCATAACTCCCACCGAGATGGAGAGACCACAGGAAGTTCAGTGTCGTCTGCCAGAAATATGATGACATTTGGAAGACAGGGTGGGAGGAAAGGATGTTACTCAGGAAATTTATTATTTTATGGCTTACCAAGATGACCCTGATCCTAAGATCAGTGTTCATTTATCCAATCTGCTGTAACAGAATTTCAGACCTTTTTTTTTCCCCCTCTGAAACTATTGCTGCAGACAACTGGACTAACAGTATTTATTTTGGTTTATTTTAACATTATTTATTTTTCATTAGAACCTTATTGATGTCATTAGAAGCATGTCTATTGCTCAGATTTACTCATCTACGGTTTCTTGTCTCCTCACTAATCCCTTACTTAAACAATGAATTTATGTTCATTTTCCTCTAGTCCTCTAATGCCTCTGCTTATTTCCTGAGAAGCTATTAAAACCATCTCTATTAGTGAACAGACAATCTCTTCTGTCACCACCTTCAGATTTTAGGGTGCATAACTCATATGGCTTTGGAGTTCAGCCTGTCTTTGGAAATATTAACTTATGCCAGACTTGGTTTTGTGTGATTCCTAATGTTCTCAATTGACTTTTAGGGCAAACGTGCATTGCTGTATCCAGTCACGTATTGATGGGGAGAGAATGAGAAGCCAGCTCTCCCCGCCATGTGAAACATGGAATGCTTGCTGAACTGCAGAATGATCTGGGGGAGCAGATGGCTATCATCCCTCTAGTCTCCTGAAAACCCATTTTAGTATATGGGAGAGTGACAGAGAAATTATTGCTAAAAATTATATGTTTATCCTCCTCTATTTCTGAAGCAACCAAGGGAAAACTGATTCTCAATGAGGCCACCTAAGGAAAAAGTCTCAGTTCCATTAAGATTTGTTTAGATCCCCAACATCTTTGAGTAAGGACGGTTAGGAGTTAAACACTTAAAATTCTACCACAATGAAGGGGAAGAATGAGATACCCTCAAGATGATAGTCCTTCCCAGCGAAGACTGAACATGCCAACCAATAGGAAAATACAGAACGGTTCCTCTGAGGTTACTTAGAGAGATTCTTCTGTATATTTCATATTACATTGTATTTGAAAAAAAATTATTTTCATTTGATAAAAGGAATATTTTGTTTCAGGATTTGGAACTTGACTCAATTTTTTTTCTCTTAGCAGAATGCCCTAACAACTATGCGATGGATTCCAGTGCTTCTCTGGTTGCTTTCATTAAAGTTGAGCCAAAAAGACTATAGTCTTGCCAACAGTTTGGTTTCTCTTCTGAGAACTCCAGTTCGTTCCTAGAGTTTCCATTTCCTGGTTAAGTGCTAAACATTAGATTAAGCAAAAGGCAAGGGCAACAGTCACTGGAGTACTGAAACAGAGCTTCCCAAATCCGATAGGCTGTACTTGGCATCCAGACAGATCACTATCATCAGGTTGTTTTTTTTTTTTTCTCCTAAAGTATTCAGTCCCTCTATGGAATCAGGTGATAAACCATGAGAATGTCACAACAGAAACATATCTTGATCGTTTATGCAAAACTGAGGATGTAAAAACTACAAGTGCTGAGGAGGGGCTGGAGTAGAGGGAAAGAAGGAATGAAGAGCAGCTGTAGACGAAGCTACATCTAAGACAAAGTTTCTTATGCTGACGAAGCTATGCACAGGGACTGCGTTGTATCTTTGCCTTAAACCAATATGGGGTTTCTGGACTTACTCCTCAAATCTATATGAGAGGCAATGAGGACTCTGTTGAGAGAATAGGTTTGTTCTGGAGATACCCCTTTTACTCAGAGACTTTTGCTAGAGTAGTAATGAAGGGGAAAGTGTAGGACGAATGATAACTCACTTCCCTTCAGGAGAAATAAAAGATTTCTTGGGTAAAATGCCTCATCATACTCCTCCCAAAGTCTGTCTAAATAAATTATTACATTGCAAACAGTCAGTATTAAAAAAACCCTGAATCCATTTATGCCATGCTATTCATGTTTTCATACTTTGTCCAGAGGGAAAAAAAGGAATTGAACTTTAAAAGGATTAATGTATAGAATTACCTAAAATCATGCACTATATAAAAGCAAAATATTTCTGAACAATTATGGTATAATTTTGCTAAAATATATAAGCAAAAAGAAAAGCTAAACCTCATAATCACAGCACAGAACATAAAATGTAAACAAATACCCATTAAGATAAAACTGAACTGAGGAAACAAATGAAATGATTCAATATTCAGAGAAGCTGAGCATATTTTAATTGAAGGCTAACATCTCAATTAAACCTTTTAAAACTTTTTGCAGAAAATGGGGAGTATTGATATGGCCAGTTATTCTACCTCAGCGGTTGAGTCCAAAAATCCATTGGAGGATAGTAATTGCTTAAACCATGTCGTGGAATGAGTGATTTAGATCACTTAAAGAATCACCATCACAGGTATTAGCAAAAGTGGTTCTAATATGATGTTGTAAAAGTGCGACTTAACAAAGTTGATGGCAAGGTTCACTCTATTAATTACTGAATAGAAGAATCATACGAAGGAAAATTGAGTTACACTCAAGTTGGAATGATTCACGGAGAGACTGGAAAAGCAAAAGGGCAAGGAGGACCCTCCCGTTGAGTCACGAGGTTCGCAGTGGACCCCCTTGCTTTCTAAACCCCCCCTCAGAGAGGAGTCTAGGTGCGGCTAGGTCCGAAAGTAGTCTCATACTTGGTCAATGGTTTATGTCTAGGGGATTATACATGCAAAATTTATGTAATGTTTCATTAGCATCAGTTCAGTGTGCAATCGAAGTTACCAAGACAAAAACAAAGTTACCATAGTAAAAGGTTATGCGTGATATCGGTCACTTACCAAAGATCTGCCGTTGGTAAAAGGTCTCTCTGCCTCGAGGAGCAACCTTGAGAGCTGTCCCAGCTCAAGGGGAGATCACCGCCATGCAGCCACGCTGCCTCGCAGGGAGAGCTCAGAGAAGGCTCGCTTAGGCTGTTGTATTTATGGGATAAACTGGTTGGCTTGTAGTCAAATTACATGCGATGGAAAAGGTATGCATGAGACTCCTTGTACCCACAACTCTCTTTGTTCCTCGATAAACGAGTCTTGGAAAAGCCACCTGCTATTCATGTGTTAATCGCATGATCAGCAATCCAAGCTCATGTGCATCGATGGTCACTGTGACGCTGTGTCTTTGTGGGTTTTCAGAGAACAGATTGGAGCTAGAGGAGTTCTTGGCCCGGCTACGGCTCAGGCCTTTACCTCCTTTGGAGCCTCTACAGAACTACCTCTAGTTTGGTTAAGGGGTCAAGTGCATCTGTCACAAACCAGCGTGGCTGAATTTGAAAAAGCACTGCCATCTATACCTTTAGGTTAAGTTCCAACCTTAGGGCGCTGATTCTCTGCCAATAGAAATGCCATGACTCTGTATAATATACCACTTTGCCATCCTGATGAAAGGCTGTTTAGAAAAACTCCAACTTTTCCCTTTGGGGTAGAATCTCTTCTCCTCCTCCTGAAGAGAATTTCTGAAAAGTTTTCCAACAATCCAAAGTACGTTTAAAAAAGGGTTGTAGGGAGCAAGTATTCTGTGCATTGTTTCAGTCTGCACTTAGATAATTAATACTAGTTTGCATAACTATTTGTTTAGAGAGCAATTGAAATTATCTTCGAGAAACATGAACACATCCATAGCAAAATGTTTCTGGACACCATGATGATGAAGACTCAATTATCCAAGATAATGATTAAGATCCATGATTAAATGATAATACTGAGTGAACTAAATTTGAGGAAACACATTTTCACATATATCTAATTGTTTGGAATGCAAATGTTAGTTTCAGAGCACAAGAAAGATATGGTATGAAGCTTTTGTCTGTTATTTGAATTAAACCTTATGGAACTTGGTTCTGTTATGGCATTTGTCTTTTAAATAAACAGCACAACAACATTTTTCTGTACAGACTTAGAATCATAGAATCATAGAATCATTAACGTTGGAAAAGACCTCTAAGACCATGGAGTCCAACTGTCAACCCAACACTACCATGCCCACTAAACCATGTCCCTGAGACTTCTAGCAGTCTGATATATTCTATAGTGCTTACAGGTAAGCTTCATATCAGGCAGACTGTAAATGGAAGTTTTGTACAGAACTCAGATTAATTCAAGTTCCATATAGGAAGTGAAGAATACAGAGAGAAGAACTTGGGAAGAAAGAATATTTCAGTCTTTGTTTCCAAGAAGCTTGAGTTTTAAGAGACTCAAGACAAAGACAAAATGGACAACAAAGACAAAATGGACAACAAAGACAAAAATAGAAGGATAAATAGCACCTTTGAAATAAAACAGTTGATATGGAATTGAGTCCTAAATAAAATGTTGGATAAACAAGAAAATAAACTTTTGAATGAAACAGCAGACTGTTTTACAGTGGCAGATTATATGCTCATCCAGCCTACTGACTTTTGCTTGGCAATTCAACAAAGCTGAAATGACAACTGTGTCTGTCTGCAAGGAGGTAGGAGTGACAGTGTCCCAGGGCTTGGAGGAGGGCCTCTTAAAGCAGATATTCAGACCACCAGTGACATTGAAGTCTTACCTATGTGCTTCCATTGCCTTCATTTGCCTTCTGCTAGCCTCTACACTTGTAAATTCATAGAGCAAGGAAACTTTCCCTCCTCAAATTATCTCTCTTAACTTTACATTCACTTGTTTGGTTGGTTGGTTGGTTGGTTGGGTATTTTTAGCAGAATAAAGACAGTTTTATAAAGACTGTATGAATAGTACCTATATCAGACTGCTAGGTAACAGGTCCAGAAATCAGAGATCTTTTTGCAATGTGCCTCATGCTCCTAAGAGCTCTCAAAATTAAATAATTAAATATTTCACTTATGTGTCACAGCATTTTCATTTACGCTGTGCCAAGCTTAGGGAAAGTACTCATTAATCTTGAATGGCTCATTCATGAATTGCCAAAATGAAAGAATTATGGGTTACATCTTATTTAAGATACATGGAATTCTTTACTGTATTATTCTGGCTTTTTATATTTTTAATGGATAGGAAAAAAAAAATACAGTTTCCAAATAAATCCTTTTCAATAAATACCTGTGATAGTCTATAATAAAAGGCTGGAAGGAGGAATAATAGACATGAAGACCTAACCTCCCCCACCAAAACTTTACAAGAGAAGGAAAGCAAGGTAAATGTACCTTCACAAAAAATGAATGTTTCTGCAAACCCAAGATTAGGAAAAGGTATGATAGGACACTGTTAATATAAGTAAAAGAGAAACTTGACAAAACAGGAAACCCTTCTTTTTTGAACCTCCCAAATATTGACTGACTGAACAAACCAAAAATGCTAGAATAACTACACAATGAATCAGGTAATGTATTTAGTGAGCAGGCAGAAACAGAGGCCAATCTCAAGTGATTCATTTCCCTGTTAAAAAGTATGTCATCAGTTCTAAACTTGCATCTGTGCATACAAAAATAAAGTATTTTACGAATGTAAGGGTTTAGTTAAGTATTTTTGCTCTATAGTGTGCATACACCTTCTAATTTGAACAGGACATAAGAAAAATGTTGTTATTACTCAATACATTACCATACCCAATTCATTATTCAAAATGCAAAATTATTTGGGATGTCATGTATCACATGATATTTCTGATTATGTCTGGTCAAATGCAGCAATGCCCAGCAGCTTTCCTTTCCAAAGTATTTCTGTCATGTTCATCTTCATCTACAAACACATCAGTCTATAAACATTAAATTATCTGCTCTCACATTATCAAAAAACACATGGGTGTGTTGTGAGGCTTTTAGAGGATTCAACACATGGAAACAAGTCTGCACTGTTACTTGTAAACTTGTAAATTTTAGAGAATGACATGTGGATTTAGAAAATACATTATTACACTACACAGGGTCAACACCAAATAAAATTATTTCATCAAAGAAATGAGGTTTTACTTCACATATCACCCAGTAAATTAGTTTTCAGATTATAGGTCTTCAGTTACCATATAATTCCAGAAGAAAAGATGGTTGCTTTCAGAGAAAGTGCATTCATCATGAAAGTTTGATTAGCCACTGTAAATGGTGACTTCTTAATTCCTACTTCATATTCTATGTGCTTGTTCTCTACAACAGTCAGGGATCAGGACTACATGCTTATTTCTACTTTGAATGGCAGGTCCTATTATGCTGTCAAGCACTGCTTTCTGGTTTTTTTTTCAGCACACTGAGGGAATGTGGCAATCAATCCTGCTAAAGACCTGAACGGTAATGTCCATAAGATGGTCTTAATGTCAGTAGCCTCATGACTTCACCTGCAAATGCTAGTCCTCTGCAGCCTCTTAATCGTTGTCTTGAATATGGCAATTCTGAGTTACAGAATCACAGAAATGTAGATTTAGAAAGAATTTCGAGGAATATCTAGTCTGATTATCTGCACCACATCACAGTTTACCAGCATATTCCCAACAGGTACAAAATTTACTCTTAAAAATCTCCAACAAGAGATTCTACAAGCTCCATACCTAGCCGGCTCCACAGTTTCTCTACCTTTATGTAGTTAAATAGTTTTTCCTAACAACAAGCCAAAATCTACTTTTCTGCAAATTGAGCCAATTTTTTCTCCTCTTTCTTTCAGTGGCAATGGAGAACATGCTACAAAAAGTCATCATGACTCCCCTCCAGCTTCTCTTTTCCAGATTAAACAAACCCAAGCCTTTTAACTTCTTTCATTGTTGTGCAAAAAACCTCCTGTTCAAGAAGCCCAGAATAGAACCAGCATTTTTCCAGCATCTTCACACTGTTGTTCTATATTTAATTTATGGCCCCTTGGATAACAACAAGGACATCCTTTTTAGCTGCTTAACCAATTACCAATTTTGAGTTCAACAGGGAAAGCATGTGAACAAATGCAACTTCTGACGTCCTTTCAGTCTGCCTGTTCTGTCAAAGTAATTTTAAACCTACTCCTACCCTCTTTCCGGCAGTTATAATTGGATGCCACATCCTCAACTTGTTTAAGAGAATGTCAAAATATGTCTGAAATACAATCCCTAACATTATTTTCCCTTTAAAAAAAAACCCAAACAGTTGTGTTTGCCACTCTCTTATCATCTCCTCTCTTCATCTTTCACAAGTCTGAAGCAAAATCACTAAGAGTTTCAAGGATTACTTTATCTACCTCTTTAAGTACTGAGGAGTAAATTACATCAGGGCTTGCCAACCTGAACATTTATCTTGGCTAAATATTCTTTATTATGCATTGGCTTCAACTCACATCTACTTCTTAAAAGTAGTTATTTGGACCAGAGGAGGGCAACGGAGCTGGGGAAGGGCCTGGAGCACAAGTCTGATGGGGAGCGGCTGAGGGAACTGGGGGTGTTCAGCCTGGAGAAGAGGAGGCTGAGGGGAGACCTCATCGCGCTCTGCAACTGCCTGAAGGGAGGTTGGAGCGAGGGGGGGTCGGTCTCTTCTCCCAAGTAACAGCGATGGGACGAGAGGAAACGGCCTCAAGTTGTGCCAGGGGAGGTTTAGATTGGACATCAGGAAAAAATTCTTTCCTGACAGAGTGGTCAGGCCTTGGCACAGGCTGCCCAGGGCAGTGGTGGAGTCCCCATCCCTGGAGGGATTTAAAAGACGTGTAGATGAGGCGCTTGGGGACATGGTTTAGTGGGCATGGGGGGGTTGGGTTGAAGGTTGGACTCGATGACCATAGAGGTCTTTTCCAACCTTAGTGATTCTGTGATTCTATGATTCTATGGTCAAATTAACTTTCCTTGTGAAAAGAAAACATCATGTATTTCAGCTTCTTTCTTATCCATATCAACATATGTCCATATCAGTACCATATCAACATTTTGGGTTTTTTGTGGGATTTTGTTTTTGTTTTTGTTTTTGTTTTTGTTTTAATTATTTAAATATACTTTGTAGTATCTTAATTTTGCCTTATGTTCTTGGCTAATTGAAATTCCCTGGTTTTTTAGTCTGCTCATTTCATACCTATAAGTTTGTGCTCCTCTGCACTTATTTATGTCTACAAATATATTAGAGATAGACACATGTGATATGCACAAAATAATTCTTAACATGTTACAAACAGGAATCTGACTCCAGCTTTGAGTTGTTATCCTTTTAAGTTCTTTGTCTTTTGTTACCGTGGCTGACAGATCTAGATGTGACAATATCACTTATCACATTCTAAAGTAATTTCTAGATTAATTTGACTTTTGTGTATCTTTGTGTATACACCAGTGCTCTACAAATGCAACACCTTGAAGTTAAGAAAAAGTTTTAGCCAAGCTCCCCTACTAGTTACAAATCCTTTCAAAAATTATTTTTAAAGAATGGATCTTTTTTTCTTTTTAACTTTGCACAGTTGATCTCTTTTTATATATTCTCTTGTTGCTCCAAACCAACATTTTCTTCTATCCTTAGAAAAGTGTCCAGAATACTAGGAAAAATCTAAATTTTAGCATATGCTAATCAAATATTTATCCCTAAGTTGTGCTGCTACATATACTTTCAGATTACATATTTATGTGTCATGCTAAACAGCTTCTAAAGTACTGAACACTTTAGTTCATTCATTTCAAGGGGACTAGCTAGATTACCTGGCAGTTTTGAAAAGCTAGCCACTTATTCAGATGTCTGCATAAGTAGAACCTTCATGCTGAATGTCTTGGGCTTGCCACTTTTGTAAACAGAGTTAGTAAAAGGAAATGAAGAATTTCAGGAAAATTTGGTAAAAGATTATTATTTCCTTAGTAGTTACTATAAGAGTGGTCAGGCCTTGGCACAGGCTGCCCAGGGCAGTGGTGGAGTCCCCATCCCTGGAGGGATTTAAAAGACGTGTAGATGTGGCGCTTGGGGACATGGTTTAGTGGGCATGGGGGGGTTGGGTTGACGGTTGGACTCGATGACCTTAGAGGTCTTTTCCAACCTTAATGATTCTATGATTCTATGATTCTAATCAGGATTGCCACTCTTAGCAATGCTATCTTTATTAATTTGTGTTGTTACATGCATTTAAATCATTCCCTTATATATGAAATAAAACTGAATTCATCACAGCAGAGTCACTGTCCTGAAGTTATCACACAAGTTTAACCAAGATCTGCTTTTCAGTAGCCATAAACAATTTCTCTCTCCTTTCATCTCCTTGCTGCTTTCCCAGTAATTCCTTCAATTTCAAGGTATCTGCCTGGTTCTCATTGCACAGTGATGACTAGACCACAATCTGCTTTACAGGACATGCACTATTCTCACCAAACTGGGGATAGGAGATACAGCAAATCTTAAGAAATTCCATTATACCAGGGCAGTATATATAATTTGTACCTCAACAAATACTTCTAAAGTCTGACTTCTCTTTTTTCCCCCTCTTAAAGAAATTTATAGCCTTAAAGAAGTTCTGACTTTTCCTTTTTTGTCTTGTGTCACTGGCTCTTCAGACCTATCTACAAGGTGTGAAATATGATTAGTTCACAATTCAGGTGTTAATGCTTTCTCACCTACTTTTAGCCTAGCTTATTCATGAAATGTGGCTTAATGTGATCACTCATTTTCCCCTTTTGTTTCAAAGTCAGGCTCTTCTTAACATGTTGAACTGCTGGACCAAAATCAGACAAATTTGACTGAGGATATGGAAATCTCCAGAATACCATGTTCCTTCAGATTACGTGAAAACAGTTTTCTGTGTAAACAAGGGTGACCCTCCCCGTGCCCACACTGAGGGAATGGCAACTCTCAAGAGCTCAAACCTTAAATCTTAGGCATCAGAGTCTTCAAACTGGAGCTCAACTTCCAGACACAAATCCACTTCCCTCAAAGCTTTTGTTGCACTTTTCTCGAAACCGGTTGGCACTGATTCTCTGAAACTTTTCCCTCTCCTCTTAGTACTGTATTTGCCACCTCTGACTTTTCTGCATTACCATATAAATGTGGGTTTTGTTTTGAGTCAGAATAATTTGGTCTTGAGAGCCTTTGTGATTCTCTTCCTTTTCTTCCCCTGAAAAGAGATGCCTTTCTCAAAAACACCATAGCAATTTCCATTACCTCATGCTCAGTAAACATGTTTCATTCATCTGCTGCAATTACCCTGTGCAAAATCAGGTTTTAATATAAAAGTTATTATCCCATCATTAATTAAAACCAACCCCCTGAAGTACAATTCATGGAAAAAAATTTCACAATCATATATTCTTTGTGCAGAACATTCAAAAAGCTTCAAGAATCTCACCACAACAGTAAATCTACAGCTAGAAAATATGTCCTCAGCCAAAAATGAGACTAAACAGAGCAGTTGGAGAAATAAAATTAGAAGATTCTTTGAAGACCTGAACTCTGAATAGCCAAGAGTAGGTGTGAGTAGTCCTTCACGACAGGCAGCTCTAAACATTTCTACTCTATGAATAAAACTCCATTACGGGTAGGTTACAAGAGATTAAAGGGAGCAGACAACTTGCTGTTATGCTCCACAGGGGTGATTCCAGCTTTCTATGGAACCTCAGCTGGGACCTGTTACTTGTTCCCTGGAAGGGAAAACCTACTTCTCCCTTAACTGAAAAGGTGTTTCTGCAAGGTTCACCTGTACAGCTTTTCTTCCCAGAGTAGTAGATTGGCCCAGGGTGGGCTGAAAGGCCTGTAATAACTTCCAACCAGAAGGAGGTTTTAGCTGTCTAGTCACGCTTTCTGCCCACCTTTTTGGATGCAACCGAACTGGACCTTTTGCATGTGGCCACAATGCAAAACACCAGTTCTGAGGCTAAACAGCTTTGGTGTATCTGTAGACTTTGTTTCAAAAGACCATTCCCTTTTACGCCGAGGATGTACTCCTCCAGTGGTCATTTTCAGATGGTTCAGCTACACCAGTCTTGCAAACCAAGGCGTGTAAGGTGAAAAAGACATTGTATTTTTCTGACATTACTCTTGCCAAAGGGAAAATGCTTGGTGAATGCTGCTGGGTTTTTACTCTCCACTACACCTAGCACTAGGAAATTTCCTTCCTCTGCACATTAGAGCACTGAAAGATTTTCTTCTTTATTTTTTTTTCCCGCCCCTCTACCAAGCTTTGCAAGAAGGGACATACCTCCACAGGTTAGTCCTTATGACTTGTGTTACATCAGTTTGTGTCTAGTCTGCCAGCAGGTTCTGCAACCTGAACCGGCATAATCAATGAAAGAGTAGGAATGTAGTATAAGAACCCTCCTAGAACTTGTGGGCCATGAATTAAGTTCAGGAGAAATACAGCCACCTTTGTTCGGGAAACAGTGAGGTTTGCACCTTTCTGCTCCCAGAATGATTCTTAAATAAGACAATGGAATTCATAGTAAGAAGCGTAACTCACAATATCTACATATTGTGAGACTGTGGAATAAGTAATCATGGAATAAGCAATCTGAACTGCATAGTCCTGCTCTTATTCAGTTTTTATTAATAGCCTCTGTATGTGACTATAAGTGTGCAGGATTAACATTGTAAAGAAATTCTGGTATCTTGAATTCTGCTGAGAAAGGCTTAGCAAGGCCATACTTGGAAGAATCTGGCCTACAGAAAATTTCTGAGATAAGTTGACGGTTTTAACAGGTCCTGTTCACCATCATGGTTACAGTAATATCGATATGTATTTACTTGATTCAGCTCGAATTCTATGACTAGAAATCAGAAATTTGACTCCGACTTCTTCATCCTTTCAAGTGTTAGGTCCATTCAAGCAGCAGGTGATATCTCAGTGTTATCAGATTAGGGTTCAGGGTGGGCAGTAAGCCTAACTTAAAAAGGAAGTATTTTGAAATAATAAGTCCTTAAGAAAAAGTAGTAACAGTCTATCTGAAATAATCACAGGACGTGGATTCAATATGATGAAACTTTGCTATCCACTTTCACTCACTGCCTATTTAGGTCCAAGAATGTAGCAAGGGAAGGAGAGATACGGAAATGACTGAGAGAATGGAAGATGAGGTTTGTTTCAGGTGTTTTAACTCTCTGCTTTGAAAACAGGAAAACGTCTGATCAACTTCCATGTGAATAAGGCATTATCAAGAGACATCTCTACTAAAATTCTTGTTTCGGTTGCTTTTTGTACCTGGAAGCCTGGCACTGAGTACTCCCTCCTCACTTCATTGGTACTTCCCATGTTTTACTTCTTTTTGCAGCTCCTGCTATTTTGACTTAAACCTTTGAGATTATTCAATTTCTTCAATAGCAATTTAACTAGAAAATTTAGTGGAATTACCCTAGTGAGTAATGTTAACTCATGGGAGAAATAATTGCAGAACAAACCTTTATCCTATATTACATTTTTATAAAATTATTCAAAATATGCAGCCCATCTGTGCTGCCCTTACTCATTGTTTATTAATCTGTTAAGCGTAGAGATTGTTTTAAATAAAATTAATCTTATATTAAGGTACTACTCACTAAGCCAATGGGTTCTTAATAATCATCAGTCAACTTACTCATTAACATTTTCAATGAAAATGCTACATTTTAGAAAATGCCATTAAAATATACAAGCTATAGAAATTCAACTGTCTCTAAATCACTATCTCATATCCTTAATTAATGCTCAAAAGTAGGATATTGAAGTAGTTCCATTGTTTTATCCTAATTAATACCTGGGTATTCTCCAGTTAGAAATCCAGTAGGAATCAAATGATACAATTATCCCTTTTTTTCCCCAACAGATATTATGTGAAATATAACCATTTGAAAATTAAGCATATTTTGGCCCAAGTACTAGAAAACAAGTAACATAAGGTGTGGAATGGTTCAGACTATTGTATATACATGGGAATTCACAAGAATTTTGAAAAGTTTCACCCTGTATCTATATGAAAGATAATTTAAGATTAAGATCCCAAGTGAATTTGGAGTAGATTCTGCTGAATGACGCCGTGTGCCAATACTGTTCCAAATACCAGCCGCCTTGTCAATTTAAATGGTACAGAAATAACACTCCAATATTTGAAAATTTTTTTTAGTGGACCAATTCATCACCTATTACATCAGCACTATCAGAATAGTTGACTGAGAAGTAAAATTCTGATGTCCATACTAATTTGAAATTAAGACTTCAACTGAGGTATCCAAGTTGTGATGCTTATTATCCTAAACTCTTTCTATAGTCAGCAGGAAAAAAGAAACAGGCACTTTCAAAACAGCTTCATTCCCGAGATGGATGACAGTGCCTTCCATTCCATTGACTAGAGTAGTTTACAGCAAGATTTCTAAAGATGCCTAATGTTAGACAGATGAATACAAGCCTTACTAAGTTAAAATCTCTGTTCTTCACTGGGGCCTCTTACTGTATGTATTCTCTTGACCAAGCTGTGATACACACAGTAATTAATAATTACAACATATGAGGCATTATGAACGTTTTGTTTGGGATTAAAAAACCTCAAGTGCATGAAAATTTGCAAACTTTGCCTATTTTGTATATTTATTTGATTGTTAAACTGAAAGCATACAAATTTTGAAGTGTTCCAGGTTAATGTTCACATTACACAGTGATGTTAGTGTTCACATTCACAGAGGAAAGAAACCTGGAAAGCCTTATAACATTCACAAAAAAAAAAAATTAGAAAAACTAAAAACATGGGGAAAAAAAATCATATTATAGTTTTTTCAATTTGACTGTTTTCCCTGAAATAAACTGTTATGTAGAGAGGCTCATTAGTATTGTTCCCAAATTCTAAGTAATCTTTCAGAATAAACTAGAACTACAATTGAAAAGATGAAGTAATTTTTCATTGACCTTCAAATTACATGTCTCCACTGAAATTTCCATTGAAATGAGTAAAACAGCCTATTTTCCACAGATACTTAAAAGTCTTCAAAAATTGTATTTTAAAGTCTTTCAAATCTTAAAGATATAAAAATATCTTTCTGAAGCCCTAGCAGTTCAATAGGCTACTTAAATTGAAAGGCTGTGTGTACACAGCCATTCTGGTTATCCATTCCTCAGCTCAGGAAGTCACTTCATCCTCCAACTCCCAAATCAACCCAGTACTCGTTTGAGTTCAACTTCAACATCACGCGTTTATACACTCTTTTGGCTTCCAGTTCACTTCCATCCATAAACAGTCACTTCTGCTCCCTTACGAACTGTAGTAGTTTTTCCCTTTCTTCCCTCCACCTTGGGAAAGAATCAGCCGAGTCTGGTTGTCTCCTGTCTAGTTCCAAAGCTGTAGGGAAGCAGAGAAAAGGACTGAAAATAGATGTTTTAGAATTTATGTAAAGGAAAGGAGAAGGGTTTCCTTTGAGAACTTTGTGGAAGCTGCTGAAAGGAAGGGGAAGAAGACCTAAGAGCTTTTTTCATGGCAATCTCTAACTGGCAGCTCTTCCCCAGAAAGTGAGAAAGCAACACCAGAGCTGATATTTAGGAGAATTTGAAATGCCTCTAATTACTGGGAGAATGTCTCCTAGCTAGGAAGACCTCCAAGAACAGGTAGGCTGGAGCACTACCTTAATTACATTTAGGAGCACCTCTTTCTTAAAGTCATGGAGAGAAAGACTGAGCTTTATTTTTTTTTCCTTTGTACTCTTATCAAAACGTAAAATGGGTTTTTAAATGAGTCTCTGTATCTGATTTAGATTATTTTCTTAATGCTGCTCTATTGCACAAGGGTTGTTTGTATCGGTTGTAGATTAGGAGATCGTCTGTACGTTTTTTATTGTAGCAACAAACATATCAAATGTAATTGCAGTCAATTACTGAGACAAAGTTGAACTGCAGTAATACACTTCTTCACATTTTTGGGAAAAATAGCCTACTTTTAGACAATTTAAAGTGTTCCTGTCAGCTTGGTGTGGCAGTTGCAAAAAAGGATGAAACAATAGAATATTGCATTATGACAATATCTGCACAAATATAGAACAGAAAATAAGAGATTAGGTAGCATTTCTGCAGGAAAGGATTATGTGTTATTGTGCATAATCAGAAGCTAAACAGGAGTAAAACATTCTTCACTGTTGTGCAAAAACCTACACATGGTTATATACATATTAAAAGAGAGATGCAAAGTTATTGGTTTGTGCAGAAGTGACGTGAAATCAGTAGGAATCCACCATCCAAGTTCTGACAGTACACTTTTAAGAAAGATGGAGAGAGTTCAGAGGAAAGCAGCAAAAATTGTTAGTTTAAGAAAATTACAAGGAAAGTTACAAGGAAAGATGTATATAATTATGGCTGGTTAATTGAAGGAAGTGGAATTGACAGAGGAAGTGATAACATGCTGCTCCAAAAATGAAGCCATAATCTGTTTTTCATATCTGGTGTATAAGCAAAGATATAATGGCTTAATTTATGGCAAAGTAGATTAAGGAGATATATAAGGGCAAGTGCCTAGCAGAAAATATGGTGAAGCATTGGAAGGGATTTCCTGGAGTAGGTGTGGAGTCTCCCCTGGCAGTATCTATGAACATGTTGGACAACAAATCCTTCTCCCAAATAATTTAAAGTCACCAGCCAAACTAGCATAGGATATACAACACAAACAACAAAAACTTATTAGAACTGTATAGCCAGAATCCATTTCATTGAGTGAGCTAAACTTCTGCCTCACCTACAGTCATGTAAACCAGAAGTAAATGTGGTACTTCATGGAATTAGAGTGGTAATGTAAAGCAAGTCAGATGAAAATCAGGACCAGTCTTCTTTTGGCAGTACAAATTGCAGTACAAATATCTGCAAATTCTGTAACACTATCACAATTCCAACACGAAAAGTCATGAAACATCAGTTATTAGTTTCCCCTCAGGTCTTATGTGCACCTCCAAGGACTCTCATACCTCTGCACCAGCTCTCTTGGAGCAATGCTGTAATTCTCCAGCACCAGTCCCAGAGACTTAGTTTCAGTCCTTTTGGTCAACCAGTCACATGATTTCAAATTCCCCATGAGTACAGACTCCTAAAAAACAAATTTAAGCCTACTAATAATTTCTTTTCTCCATTATCATTGAAGCCTGGTAGAAGTAATCTGGAGATTACCAAAGATCTGTAGACCTTATTTTGAAAACAACTTGTTTGAATCAAAGTGAAATAAATGACCACTTCTATTCACAACTGAAACTAGCAAACAAGCAAGGATTATTACTTCAACTTTAAGTATATTCCTTTACTCCTGCTTTCTATTGGTAGTTTTTTGAGTTATTTTTCTCCTTACGATTAGTTTGATAACTGTGAAGAACTTATTTGACCTAAATCTCATTTCATAGCTTATTTGATATTTCATTTTGATAAACAGCAGAAAAAATGGTAACCAATGTTACCACTTGAATATTTTTTGCAATTTAAATGAATTAAATAAATTATAATAAGCTTCAGCCCTAGGATAAGCTAAGTAATTTAAAGTGTCATATTTACTACGATTATTTTGTTAGAAGTAATAATAGGATCTTATAGAATGCAGGATTTTGCATTTCTTTACACATATTCACCTCCCTTTTATTGCAATTTATAACCTATTTCGGTTTACGAAGGAAAAAAAAGTGTAACGTAAACAAATGTCTGCCTTTTTTCTTTAAGTTCATAACTGACCTGGGCCAAGGGTCCTCCTAGGTGGGCCACACTTGGTCCGACTGCAACGGTTGAAGGTACGAGTCCCCCAGGCCGCCCGTCTGAACCTCTGCTATGGGTCACACCCAAGGTAAAAGACCAGCAGAGGGGAATCTGCAACACGCTTTAGCTGCACCCTTTCATATTCTGCTGCCTTCACACAAACTGCCAAGGAAATTGGGTGCTGAAGAGTAGTGTCTGACCTGGGGGAGAGTGAGGAGGAAGAGAACATCAGCTCCCGCGAGCTCTGCGAGGACAGCGGCAGAGTCTGGCAGCGGGGCCAGACGGCTGAGGTCATTCCCATCTTCAACAGGCAGCTGTTTGCTTCGGGGCGCAGCGGCCACAGTCCTCAGATCCTACAGACACTCCGCCGGCAACCGGCACTCGATCAAGATGTTGTTAACAGTTGCCTTCTATCATGCGTCTGAATATTAAGCCTGGCTTAGATAGAAATTATCTACACCGATGTCAACTGAACTGTAGGAAAAATTTAAACACAGTGAGGTCCTTAAACAGAATATTAATTTTAATATACTTAAAGCAGGCTGCATGGGGAAAACAAACCTGTTTGATGGGGGAGAAGCGTTGACCACAAAGCAGAAAATCTGAAAGAAATAAAAAGGCCTATTTATAGAAGTTGCCAAGTAGTTCTTTTTTTCCTTGAAATCAATTTCCTGGAATTTTTTTGTGTAATATTTTCATTTTACTGATGAGTGGGAGGAATCAGAACAAAGCAAGAAGATCAGGCAGCCTGCTTCTTAAATGACTGTTTATATTTATCCTTCTTGGACTCCTTTCCCAAAACATACCACAAAGAACATTCCTTCTCTTCTCCTAGTCATGTCTCTTTCTCTTCCTCTCTTTCACTTTTTCTAGTGCCTTCCATAAGGCTTGGATAGTATTTTGTGGAGATGAGAATCATAAAGAGGAAGAAGGAACTCACCGGTATACAGGACACAACAGCAGGATCAGTGAATTGAGCAGGAGCTAGCGGCCAGGTCCAACCAAGAGGGTAGGTTGTAAGGCAATATCACGGTGATGAGGCATTGTCCTAGGCCAAGCCAGGAAGTCACTCCACAGATCAGGCTTAAGATCAGGTCCAGTGATCAGCAGGCAGGTCCATAGTGACAAGACAGGACTGAGGTCAAGCTAAAAGCCCTACCCAGTGGCTGAGATCCGGATCAAGAGGCACCATATCTAAACAGGGGCATGTTTGGGCTAGAGGCCAGTAGTCCTGGCCTCAGTCCTGGTCCCAAGGCTTATTAATAGCCCAAACAGGGATTGAAGACATCAGGCTGAGCTTAAATAGAGCTTCTGGGCCCATGGGTGTGGATGGAGACCCAAGGTGAGGCTGGTCAGGGCCATTAAGGCTTATTAGTGCATTCAGGGCCCTGACAGATGCCACTCATCATCCCTCTAACCTTTATATTATCTTCTCCAGTTGTTTGCTGCACTGAGCATGCTTTTCTGAGGTTGCTGCTTTGAGGTTGCTCTTGCTCCTTCCTTAACTAGGGTAGCAAAGTTGTTTGTGTTATCACTATTTTGATAATTACTAACCAAATTACTTTCCATCATAAACTTTTTCTAACCTTTCACTGTCATAAACACCCCCCAAAAAAAACCCCAACCCTGCCAAAATTCAGAAACGTTGCAGTTTCCCAAATAACTGCTGACGACTAGATGAACACAGAAGACCCTCCCTTACCATCCAGATTACTGTGCACAGATCTGCAACTGTTTGTCGCATGGAGATCTCGTTAATATGTATTAAAATGAATCACGTGCACCACAACAAGACCATTACATGGTAAGGGAAGTTATAGGTGCCCGCTGCCCCCAGCAGCTGGGGAGCCTGTGGATTCCTCCTGCCTGAACGCTGGAGCCTAGCCTAGACCTGGGGGCCTCTTCTCCAAGCTGATGGATGTGCCTGCTGCTTTCCCACTTGCAGCAAAGCTGAGCCTATGTCCTGGAGACAGACACAGGGCACTGACATGACTGGTCACACAAACTGCCTCAGACAAGACATGGCCTTCAATAGCATCTACATACAGGACCCACTTAAAAAAAGCAGGCATCCACATCCCTTTCCTCCTCTTCGGTTGGCAGAGACAGAAGGTCACTAGTGCAAGCACACACACAACNTGTTCTTATCTCAACCCGGGAGCTTTCCTACTTGTACCCTTCCGATTCTCTCCCTCATTCCACCAGTGGCGGGGGGTGAGTGGCTGCGTGGTGTTTATTTTCTGCTGGCTGGGGTTAAACCACGACAACAAGCACACACCCCCCCCTGCAGATCCCTGAACTATTGACATGGTACCCCTGTATGCCCAGTACCCCTGCCTAGAGCCTGCCCCTCTTACCTGCCCCACAGGTCCCCTACTCATGACTGGTTCAGCTTGGTGGTCACTAGCAAATATGCAGCACTCACACACTTGTCCTATAGGCATCCCAGATACCAGCGTGGCCCCTCCACACACCCAATACCCCAGCCTGGACCCAGTAGCTGATACTACACCTACACTCCAATCTGACTGTAGCAGCTGGCACAAATCCCTCTTATGTTGTTTCCCCCCCTGTAGCTGGCACCCAGGGCACAAAGCCTATAGGACCCACAAGGACAAGCCAGAGAGTGACGGCCTCTCTAACTACTGATGCTGAGACCCCCAGCATTAGCTGCGGGCATCAAAGGCCTGGGGGTTCTCACATCCCTGGTCACTTACGCCTGTCTTGCCATTTTCTGGCACAGATTACACAGAAAGATAGTTGACAAATAATTTGATAATTTAATAAGGAGATAGGACAGACTGTGGTGATCACCTTCGGGACTTGGTCAAAAAGTGTACTGACCCGCCACTTTTTACATGCGTCCAGCCCCTTTTGTACCCCTTTATGTCTATCACAGAATGGTTGAGGTTGGAAGGGACCTCTGGAGGTCACCTGGTCCAACCCCCCGGCTCAACCAGAGCTTTTTGCCCAGGACCATGTCCAGACAGCTTTTGAATATCTTCAAGGACTCCACAACCTCCCTGGGCAACCTCTTCCAGTGCTTGATCAGCATCACAGTAAAAAAGTGTTTCCTTATTGCCCTTTGTTCCTTACCGATCCCCTTCCCTAAAACACTGTTTCCTAAGTTTTGCATAGTCCCACAGATTTCCCCTCTGATGTCCCAAATCCTCATGTTTCTGTTGTTTCCCCCCTCTTATCAGTTAGAAAGTCCAGGTGACCCTCTCCAAAGCTGTACCTGGAGTTTCTTAATGGCCCATCAGTCAATGAGTGGAGACTTCTGGTCTTTGGCGTTGTCTCCGTTATCCCCTATATACCAGACTTGTGCTTCTGTGTGTTTTTGTTTATCACTTTCCCCTTTACTTATTATCCCCTCTGCATTAAAAAAGTCCTTGACAGGATAGCCTTATGTCGTGGTTTAAGCCCAGCCGGCCGCTGAGCACCACGCAGCCGCTNAAGCAGATTCTCTCACCTTCCACGTACCCTTACATTACTAACGACTACAACCCTTACTGATGTTAAACACATTGCGTCACCGGCAGTTCTTTGCAGGGGAAGAACTCTGAAATTACTTCCATTTGCAGGTCTGTGCTGATTGCGATATGCCCTTGCCTGTGTTACTGTGCAGCCAGCGTTCACAAACAGGCCCCAAGCTGTGTGGACAAGCATAAGAGATGATGATGATCACTACGCACATCACTGAAGAATGTTCTCTATCCTGACAGAAGGGTGAACTAAGTGTTGTTTGACTTCAAGAATGGGTTTTTTTAGTATTGTCCAGATTCCAGTCCCTTTCTATAGTTATTATAGACATTTGTGATGGATATGAATAGAACTTCTTTGTAATGTTTTGAATTTTAGCTCAAGGCAGGCATTTCCCAAGAAGACAGCACTCCCAAGAGAATAGTTTCACTTATTTCCTTATCTAGGAAAGGCTTTTCTGACCAGCACCATCATTTATTGTTTCCTAGAGCAATCCTGTCTACCTTTTATGGTTAATGCAGGCCGTATCTTCTGCAAGTAATGGAGGGAACTTGTATTCAGGCTTCTAGGGTCAACCCCCTATTTGGATAGAGGTCAGGCCTTGCAGCGTGTGTAAGAAAAAGGAGAGCTAAGAGCCATCTTGGCATTTTACACATAAAAAATACTTTCCTTCCACTCATCTTCCTCCAAATAAACCCAACAGTAATCAAGCACACTCTCCTCTCCTTCTGGCAGTGAACTCATGTTGCTACTCACTTTCTTAACTGTCTTAGTTTCTCCAGCCATGTGTTATGTGGTGTGATGGACAATTCGAAATGTCTGCACACCTCAGTTTGCCTTTTTTCCTAAGGTATTGCACTTCCAGTCACAGAAAGACAAAAGGCAGAGGGGAAGATCCAGAGCATGCATCCATTAACTATTGTATTGTGGTAAAAGAGTATAAACATTAACAAGACTACTAAAATTTCTGCATCAACATTTATCGATTACAGTAATATATGTATTTTATGAGGCTGTTCTAATTACAGCATTTGTCTTTCCATATTATTACTATAACAAGTATTTTGTAAAATTTCTTATACATGTGAAATAATTTGAGATCTTTCATGGTGAAAGGCACTATTTAAGTTGCTTTTATTATTTACTTAGTACTTACTACTCATATCTTCTTCCAGTCCACCAGCCAGCAATGCGACAGATTTACTACTTGCATAGGACAGTCAGAAAATGCCACTATGTCCTTACCCTTACCCTTCCAAATGCAGATTAAGAAAATTAAAGGGAAGGAACTGTGATTACATGACTCTGAGTTGTAGTTCCTCCCTCTGTTGTGCAGTTTATGTACCTTGTATTATATAAAGTAACCCTAACACATATTATCCAGTCTTACATCAAGATTATAGGAAAACTATTCCCCCCACGGAAATTAAGAAAATCAGTTCTTGTTGATTTTCATGTGATCAAGATTTTATCCCAGAATTATTAAAAAGATATTTAGACTAAGCAATATATCTTGGACAATATATCTGAAGAAGGGTAAGCATTTGGAACAGAATTTCTTAATTTAAAAGAGCTTATATCAGCCTTAAATGATTGCTAATCTCTGCATTCTTAGCATTGTTCAGCAGGTTAAGATTGTTGACTGTTGAGAAAGTTGGGGAAATGTGAATACTTTATGTTTCTTATATTTAATCTTCTCACCCTAACCCAAGACTAAAAAATCAAAAAACTCAAATTTAAGGCAAAAAACATGCACTGCAAGCAGATATGAATAGAAAGCATGGTAAGTGTTGGTCCCGAAATCCCTCAAGCCATAATATTTTCAAGCTTCACACAGCTCTAATGATGAGTAACTAGCAAAGCAGAAATCATATTTGCCTGCAGAAAACAAAGATTTAAAATAGGTTCAGAATAGAAACTGACAGAAGCCTGTCTCAGACTTTACTTGTCTAAATGAGATTATCCATAAACCTAGGTAGTTTGAATTCCCTGGCTTAATCCACTTCTGGGTGGAGTCGAGTATATGGCTGTGATAGATTTGTTAAGCTTTCAACACTCACAGTCTGTCAGTTCACAGATGCAACAGCCTGCAGCCATGTCTGGAGAGACGGTTTAATCCTTTTATTTAATGTAGTATCAAGTCAGGAGGAGTCAACAGTCCTCCCATCACATTTGATTCAAGTTTATATATGCAACTTACATAAATATATATATTTCACTGAACAACTTCTATTGTATTTTAGGGTATTCCCTACAAGGGATAATTTTAAACAAAAGAACAAGTATGTGGGTGGTTCCCATTATTCCAAAGGTGACAAAAGCCGGAAAAGAAATGCATTAATACAAAGTGTGTGCCACACTGTTTAGTACTTTGGTGTGTCTTGTCCACTACACAATCACTTTATCAATCTATTAACAGATCTATCTGTTGTAGTTCATTCTCTCTCTATTTGCAGTAATATAGGTCCACTGATCCAAATCCAATTAGACTGAAGTATATTAATTACTTACTGGTTTGTGTGGGGCAATTTTTTTTTATTTGTTAGGAAAGCTACTTGGAAATAAACGCACAGTAGTAAATTACAACGATTAGCAAGCTTATGAATAAAAAAAGCATAATTTGAGACCTTATTCTAATAACAGTTTTCCAAAGATATGCACTAAACATTGCTCCTTGGTTTCCTTCTGCTTGAAAACATCTACAGACTGTTCAGCACGTTCACCTTCAAGAATCCCAGTGTAATCTATAAATAACCATTGTAACTCAGCATAGTATTTTAAGTGTAGAAAGCATGAAATTGTTCTGCACATAGTGCAGATTAGAAGTAAAATGAGCTGGTCAGTGTGAAGGCAGGGCACTGTCACATGGACAGGAAAAATTTAGGTTTATGAATTATAAGAACAAAAAGACAAGGTTAAGCCTCAATATCATGCCAGCCACTGGATTTTCATGAACCAGAACACCTCCAAAACTCCTTCAAATTTAGATCTCAAAATGATTTTTAAACCTCTAGAACATAATGAATCACATAACGGGCTGGATCATTAACTCCTGTAAATTGGCAAAGCTTTGTTGGATACAATGTTTTTAAGGACAAGTCACATTACAAACTTGGTAAGAATCACAACTAATAGTTCTGAAAGAAAAAAAAAAATTTGCACATATGATTATACATGGCTTAATGTTCTAAAACCTGTTTATACATCCCCTCCACAATTGCTATACGGCATTTCAATGGATAGTTGATAGCAATGGAAAGCATTGAGAAATTTTCAGATAAAAATCTGTAAAATGCCTTGAACGGGCATTTGAAGTCAGGTAGTTAATTTACCATACTACTGAGAACAGTGATTGTGTGAAGTACAGGTTGTTTTATAAATACAGTGTTCTGTGATTTGCAGGAAAAAGTATAAGCCAAACAACAAAATTTGGTTTGCAGCACAGTCAAAAAATAGTTGTTAGGTGTGTCTAAAAAATATTTATCTGTTATAGGAGATACACATCTAAAATGGGTAGATGTTGCATAGTAGCCAAGATTTCTATTATGTTGGGGCACTGATTCAGCATTCAACCAGGGGAATCCAAATAGGTTTCAACAGGTCTGTACAAGGTTAATAAATTAGCCTGTTTCTACACTGGAAGATGAAAGTGTGTAGGCTACATGAACACTACCATAGAAATAGTCTCTCTTGTAGAATTGGTTCTCAAGAATAATTCCCACAGAGCATAATTCCTACAGGTCCTCACTGTGAGGTGATATCAGAGTGTGGTTTTGTGTGACTAAGGGCTCCAGGGCTGACCCTTTCTTCTACATGCACCGCAGTAGTAATTGTAATACTAGTTTTCGTCCTATCCTTTGTTATCTCTACAATTTTAGTGCCAGCTCTTAATGGCTAGTGTCCAAATGTGCTGCAGGCCTCTCCACAACTGATCCCAGTTGACTCTATTAGTGAAACTTGGAGAAAGTAGTTGGATTAACCATACTAACAAAATAGCAACTACCCAACAAGATAAAGATGTTATATAAAAGACATCTGAAAAAATATGAGATAGTGACACACTTAGTTTACCTTTAAAAACAACTTAATTTTGTGTTCAATTTGTACCTGTTTTTAATTGAGATATAGAAGGAGATCTGATGACTAGGTACAGGAGTTACCTCCTGTATAAGGACTACTGGTTACTCATGCTCATGGCAAACACAAACTTCAACTCAATAAATGACCCCTCTGAAGTTGATGGGACCACACAATGCATAACTAAGCATGAACAAGGGTATTCGTCTAGTCCTAGTAAAACAAAAAACACAATTATTTCATTTTAACGAGTCAAGTCTAGCTGGACTCGGAAATCAAAATTTCCACTGACACAAATGGAATTTTCCTTGAGTAAAGAGGCAGGATCTGATTAGATCAAAAGTCAGTTTAGACCCCAGAGGGAACAAGTTGGAATCCTTCATCTCAATGTCAGAGATTGCTCATCCGAAACATTTAAGGATTTTCCAGGATTTGTAAATGCTTCATGAATATTGTGGGCCACTGAAAACCTTATGAACAATGAATAGCAAAAGTAACTTGTAAAAGTATCCAAACTAGAATACTAATTTGGAAATATATTGGTAACTGTTTTTTAAGACTAAATCACCATCTCCACTGGAAAAGTCAAGGGATGCCTTTAATGAAGGTGCCAACCCCACAAACACTTAACATATACTCAGCTTTACACGTGCACATTATTATCTTCTTTCAAGTCCATAAGTTAGATCCCGCTCCCAGAATTTGACTGCCATTGGGTGAAGCCATAATTTTAAGAGAAGCAACTTTACAGAATTAGTCTTAGGTTGTTCTTTTTCTTTTTTCATGTACTTCCAGAACTGACATCATATTGAGCAAAACCAAAAACATTTATACTTACAAATTAGACTACAAAACCTTTGATTTTGCATAAAATGATGGGAGGTTTTTCTCATCCTTAATTTTAAAGGTGTCATATGAAAGACATAGCATACTGGGTGATACTAATTTCAATTTTTTTGAGTAAGTTACGTTAAAGACTGAGCCAGGCCTGAAGGGATTTAAATATGTAGTTCCAGAAACACTGTGTATTGAAAAACCGGTGTTCAAATAATGCACAAAAGTAGACCACCATGTAGGATAGGTGGAGGGGATGTATGGCTAATTATGTTTTCTATAATATTGGTACAAATATACATACTAGCAAAATACATAAATAAGAATTACATAGAAACAGATGTGAATAAGGGACGGTTTGTCATCGGCATTATGGTCAGTGAAAATGAGATTCTTCTCCACTCCAGATCTAAAATAATTGAAATACAGATTTTTTTTTTTTTTTTTTTTTTGTGAGAGAGAAGAGTAGACACAATTATTTTGCAATGTTAATTTTATGACATTTCTTAGCAATTTGCAATGCTGAAAGAAAAGTCTAGGTTTATTGAAATGAATTGTCTCCTTCTCCCCTCTTGCCAAGCTGAAGGTCTGTTCTTATGCCATCTGTCATCCAGCACATGTCTGTACTAAGAAAGTTACTTGCCCACCAAGATCAGACCAACAAGACTAAAAATGTATACTCTTCTAGGTAGAGCACTGCAACACTATGACAAGCTTTTGAAACAGCAAGAGCTGAACTTAATAGCTGACCTATGAAGCAGTTCTTCAATATTCTTGTTAAGTATCATGTTGACTGTGAAGGAAAAACAAAACAAAACAAAACAAAACAAAACAAAACAAAACAAAACAAAACAAAACAAAACAAACAACAAAAAGACACACAGCTTGAAAAACATTTTTGCTTTCATGGCACTGAGTAGGCGGAAGGCTTAAGATATTTTAATTTCAGTCACATCATGGCCTCGCTAATGCCTCCTTCAGCTGTGAGAAGTCTCAGGAAAGCTGTCCACCAGATATCTGCTCACAAGGAAGGTCCTGTCATAAATGCCCCACTTCGTGCATCAGAAGATGGTAATACATTAGCTATAAGAGGGAATTAGCTTTGCTGAGTTCGTAGGAGCAGGAGAACATGATAGCCATTATGTTACCAGCTGAAGAGTGGATAGAGTCACCGAGGGCAATCTTCAGAACTAAAGCTGGATGAAAGTTGCAGGCAAAAGGAAGGTTTTGAGAAAAATGCCAAGTGAAATAAAAGCCTTCTGCAAACTCAATAAAGCACAAATAATTAGGACTGTACTGCACCATAAGAGATTACTTGGTCACTTCCTTGTCAAGAGGCAGATCACCTGTATGTGTGTTACCCTTGACAGAAGTTTGCTTAGCCTGTTGTTAAAGATCTTCAGTGACAGAGGCGCCACAGCCATTTCAAGCAATATATCCCTATCCTTTATCTTCACAGAACTACTCCTTAGCTGTCAAAACATCTATTCTAATGGCTAAGCTGGACCTTTTTAATTTTTTGCAACTTAAGCTTTTACACTTCTTTTATTCAATATTTCCTTGCAGGTCATACTTCACACTTTGTCTTCTGTTTTTTTCTAGTGGCACTTTTCTAATTTCTCTCCATTGGGTGCACATCTTCCTGGAAGTGTGTTGCCAAAGCTGGACCTTGAAATGCAACGAAGGTCATCTGCCCTTAGTGTATTGCACTTTTCCCTATTGAATTGCATTGCATTTTCTCAGCTTCTCCAATGTGGGGGAGTTTAATTTTAAGGCTTTCTTGTCCTTGACTATCTCTGCAGTTCCTTCCATGAACAAACATCAGATACAATTTCCATAAACTTACTCTCTAGTTCACTGATCAGCTATTAATTATTGAAGCGTGTGGACCCAAGGACATGTGGATAGTACCATGGGGATAGTAAACTATTGCTAACTACTCACACACAATTGTTCAACAATAATCTTTATATGTGCCTTACAGAGGAATTTCATCAAGATGATATAGTTTTCTTATAAGAACATTATTTAAAAGAAGGAAAAAAAAACCTTAATAAAGACAAGATACAGAATATCTCGCACTTCTCCTTCACCTACAAGCCTACCATTCTGTTCAAGATGAAAATTAGACCTCATATAATTTTGGCTGTGTATCTTCTCTGTTTTCTGCCAGGTAATGATAAAGAGTTCATTTGATTGCTTTTCCAATATTTTTTTTGCAAATTAAACTGATTAGCATATATAATCCTACGGGCCCTCTCTGTCTTTCACTTCTTCAAATGAATTTTAACTGAATTGTTTTACTGGGGGAAAGAGATCCCACTTCCAATAAAGTTTAAAATTTTGGTTGCAATTTTAAGGAAAACATTTTGATTTCTTGATTCAAAATAACTTTTCGTTTCAAAGCTGTTGGTTTTTTGTTCCCTCCCCCCCGATTAAGAAAGTAGTAATTAATGAAAAGTATTTAAAAATTCCCTCCTGCATCTGAAATATTTTTTCTCAGGGCTGGACTACACTTTTCATTTGACCAAAACTGGTGTTTGTAATTAATTTTTCAGTTTATTGAAAAACAGCCATTAAGTTATTTTGTTTCAGGCTGATCAAAAATAGTTTGCTTGGCTTTTTTTAATTATTGGGTAAACAATGATAACTTTAAATTCCATGAAGCCATCAGAAAATACTACATTTCTGTCATCCTTAAATGTAAGGTCTTGAATGCATAATTTTTACAGTGTTTCCTTAGAACTGAATATCTGCAGTTCACCTTAACAAGTAACATTATACAAAGCATATTTGCTTTACAGAAATGAATCTCAGTGCATTAGCATAAGCTTCAGAAGAATTTGGGTTCCTTGTCCTAAAATTAAAAACTGCAACAAGGACTTTTTATCATGATGAAGTACTCCTTGCTTTATGATATTTTAGAAATATTTGTAAATTTCAAAAAATGTGCTATGCTCCACAGAGGCAGCTGTTAATCCTATAAGATATAATACATGTGTAGAGTACGCCTATTATTATTAGATTTATAAAGTATTACTTTAACTTGAGCAGAGTGTTTTGATTTCTTTTTTGGTAAATCTAATATTCATTTTGACATTTCCTTTTTAAGAAAGGAAACTCAAACTACCTTTACCGCTGATGTTAAATAGAAAATGCAACTCCTCTTCTTCACTTTAGAGGCCTTATTTACAGCAAGTGTTTGATCCTAACGGTAAATGAACACTATCTTGGTGTTAGTTTCATATTTTTTCCTATTATTTAATACTTTTTCAATTTATTTTTTAATTTTCTTGGAAATTTAACATATAAACACATTTAATATGACAGAGACATCTCAATATGAATAGTAAATTCAGTGGTGCATAGGTCCTATAAATCAATGCCAAGGCTGTCAATTACTCTGAGTCAAAACTTCATTTGAATCTAACCTATATTCATTAACTAGTTTTGACATCTGACTCATTTGTCACTCTAAAACAGCAGAACCTATTATCCATCTCACTTCACTGATGCATTTTGTTTTGAAAAAGCCTGCCTAATTTTTCAGTATTTTACAAGTATTGCTATTATTATGGACTTTAAATTAGCGTGACTGTGTAGGGATTGTTTAAAAATGGAAATGAAGATGAATGTCCGTTCCTACAAGAGTGTCTGTGATTAAGAGGATACCAACATAGCATCATCTGTGGTTAGTACTCAAAAGAAGTGTGTGACTTCAGTTCACATATTCTGGTTTCAAATACAAGAAGAAACTAACACAGTTGCGTACAAATCAACATCAGTCAAATTCAGTTCTTCAGGTTGCTTGCCTTTGCAAAAATCCCAGTCTTACCTGAGGTTTCTGAAGTTCACTAAATATCTTTCTGAATCTAGCCAAAAGCTTTCCATTTGTACTTCAATTTGGCAGCAAAACCCAAAAGAGGGCAGTAGAATGCTATTACAGCATTACAGCCTCCAAGTAGGTGAGTCTCACGCAACTAACTCTTTCAAAGGTCTGTCTCACAGTCTACCAGTTAGATTCTGGCCATTACAGAACAGTTCTAAGTGGGTACAGTAAGCTTAAGTTAAGGAAGCAAGAGTGTGAACATGTTTAAAAGCTGCATCTGTCTTTGTTACAATCTCAGCATTATGCTAAATGAAAGCATAAAAACACTAGTGTTGTATACACGCATATAGAAAAGCAAGATCTAGTAGTTTCAGCCCATGGGCTGTAGATCTGGACACAAATTCAAGATGATTTAGATTTGCCCTTTCAGTTCTGCCTAATTGTAACTTCCATGCTATGAACACATATCTATGTGTTTAAAGGTTTGGGAACGGGCTAGTCAAGCCCCACTGCTATTTAGAATGGGTACTATATAAAGAGAAAGGAAAAAAAGCTTCCCTTTGATTAAATAATTTGCCAAATTCATAATATTTTAACTAAATTGTTGGATATATTTATTTTCCTATTTCTCTTATTCATCAAATTCACAGAAATTTGGGCACAATGCATACACATTTTTTAATAAATAGTTGTAAGGAAGTAAAGTCTCAGGACAGCTGTGTTTCCATTTAAGATAAGATTTTTAAGATATGTGATAAGAATCTTGAAGAACTTAAAGGTGATGTAGATGAACAGAAATAAAGATGAATGAAAGTAATATAAAAGTGTTGAAGAGCAATGCTTTTTCTTGCTTGCAGCCATATTGTCCAGTGATAGTGTCCTGGTTATGGTGGGACAGAGTTAACTTTCTCCCCAGTAGCGGGGGGTGTGCTGTGTTTTGGGTTTGATATGAGAGGAACATAGATGGCCCAGTGATGCTTTGGTTGTTGCTGGGTGGTGCTGGCACCAGGGACTTTTCAGCCCCCCACGCTCTGCCAAGTGCAGGGGAAGCTGGGGGGAGGGGAGCCCAGCCGGGGCGGCTGACCCAGCTGGCCAATGGGGTATTCCATACCATGTGACATCATGCTCAGCATAAAAATGAAGGGAGGGGCTCGCCCCCTGTTCGAGACACACAGTCAGCGGTCGGTGAGCAGTTGCATTGCGCATCGCCTGCTTTGTATATTCTGTTATTGTTGTGTTATCATTGTTACTATTACTGTTCTACTTTGTTTTATTTCCAGTATTAACCTGTTTTTATCTCTACCCGTGAGTTTTTCTACTTGTACCCTCCCGGTTCTCTCCCCCATCCTACCGGAACAGGGGGATAAGCGAGCAGCTGCATGGTGTTTAGTTGCTGGCTGGGGTTAAACCACAACACATAGCTCCAGGAAGAGAAGCCACACCTCCCAAGTCTGAGTCCAAGCATCTTCTGACATAATTTCATCTAAAAATATGCCACTGTCTTTGCAGCTGTAAAGTTCTTGCTCAGTTGCAGTCTGTATAATGATATAAACAGAAATGTTTGTTCTGGAACAGTTTGGGTGAAAAAAAGCAAGGTTATTTTAAAGTGTAAAAATCTAAATGTTGCAGAGGTAGCTGGGGAATATATTTTAGTCATGTTTGTGATTAAAAGAAGCAGCTAAATTTTCAGTGATCGAGAAATATGAGCAAGGTATTGTTTTTTGCCTCCTTTCTCACTATACTCTAACAGATAACCAAAGAATGATCCAGCATATACAAAATATTCTCACTGACAATTATGTTTTTATACCTATTTGCAGTTTTTTCCCTTCTTTTTTAGGCATGAGTTAATATTGTTTTGGAACCGGCTAAGTTGTGTTGTTTCGAGAAACTGGACTGTGTATCAAAATTCTGGAAGATTGTAATGCTGAAGTAAATTCTATGCTACGTTGTGCATATTTAGTCTTTTGGTTTGATGTTGTAGAACAGAATTTTAAAAGAAATATTTTAAGGCAGAATCATTTGATATTTACTTGTAAGAATTTTAAAAAATCTGATAAGAAATCATTATTTTACTCATAAACCCATTCTCAATATTAAAATTGGCTTCATTTAAAATATTAACTTTTTCAGATAATGAGGTTTTGTAGACATAGACTCTTATTGGAATGACAGTTCATAATCATGAGTGATGCATGTATTTTACCAATCTTTATTTCCTTTTAGAATGGTGAAGCTTACTACATTTTGACACACCTAGTCTCATTCTTGCATTATAAATAGTTCTATGAAAAAAAGAACGATGATAAAGAAAGCTTTCCAAAAGGAACCTTCAAAGCCTTACTCAGCTTATATTCCATTGTGACTCAGGAAAATTCTAGACTCTCTTGAATTGTTCATTATAGACCTTCTAAACACAGTATTTTTCCATGTTGAAACACGCTGCTTTGGATACTGGTTACGCAAACAGCTCAATTATTTTAGACAAATACTTACAGGAATAAGTGCATTATTTAAAAATAATAATAAAAAAAATTACATGAATCTTGTGGTAGGTGTGGACTTCCATAGCTGAACAGTTCCAAGAACAGGAATCAATGACTTAAGTCCAACCTAAAATTCATAGCATTTTAAATCTTACAACAGACAACACATTTACCTCTTGAGTTAACTAACATTTTAAATCAGATCCTTTATTGTTATCTTATGTACTTGTACATGTGTAGTACTTATGTACTATGTACAAATCATACATGAAGACTTAGAGGAAAATCTAAAGACACCACTGGATTGTAAATACTGGTTTGAATATATGACTGAGGCCACTAAATTCAGTAGAGCTAATCTAGGTAAACTCGTGTATATGTTAAAAGATAATATGAAGGAGGATAAGAAGTAGACATTTGCTTATTTTTGGTGTGGTCTCAGGCAGCTGTTATAATTGGTACGCCACAAATCATAGAATCATAGAACAGCTCAGGTTGGACGGGATCTAGAAAGATCATCTGGTCCAACCTTTCATGGAAAAGGGGGCCTAGAAGAGATTATCTGGCAACCTGTCCAGTCACATCTTGAAAACCTCCAGTGATGGGGTCTCCACCATGTCCCTGGGGAGGTTGTTCCCATGATTGGTTGTTCTAATTGTCAAATATTTCTTTTTTATGTCAAACCTCTCCTGAGGAAACTTGTACCCCTTGTCCCTTGTCCTCTCCATGTGGCTCCTTGTAAAGAGGGAGCCTCTGTCCTCTTTGTACGTGCCCTTTATGTACTGGAAAACTGTGATGAGGTCCCCTCAAGCCTTCTCTAGAGTAGAAAGACCTAACTCCTTCAGTCTTTCCTCATAGGACAAGTTCTCCAGCCCTTTGATCATCTTCGGGGCCCTCCTTTGGACTCATTAGAGTCCGGCTGTGTGTTTTTTGAATTGTGGAGACCAGAACTGGACACAGTACTCCAGGTGTAGCCTGGCAGGCACTGTCTAAAGTGGAATGATCATATCTCTATCTCTTCTAGCAATGCTCCTGCGGATGCAGCCCAGGTTCCAATTTAAATATATTGGAGCCAGAAACACCAAAGGAGGAATTCAGACTAAGAAGGTAACAGCTATGATGGTGCTTGGAGACCTATTGTGGCTGATTTTGAAGCTGACTTAACAACAGTGTGTTTAATCCCTCAGACTTATTTTGAAAGGTATAACAATAGCAGGTTGATAACTTTTGCTATAACATTTTTCAGTGTTTCAATGTTTTTCAAAACTGTGAAATTATGAACTGTTTCTATGAGAACTTTCTGTGTCAACTGAGTATTTGTCTATTTCATTAAACACTTTTGCATAAAAAGAAGACATTTCCTTAATCTAGCTCTTTTTAAGCAAAATTATATATTTTGAGAAAATTATGACAAAATACCATTTGATATGTTTGGAATTGAACTTTGAGTTTTTCATTTTGATGAGCTTTTTCTTTACAGAATGGTACTTTGTATCACTGCATAAATTGAGTTACTACAAATAATAATAATGCAATGGAATCAGTCCATTCAAAGCTCAGTATTTCACCCGATTTCAAAATGAAAATTAAATCCTAAGATGTCAGAAGCTTCTGTTGAATGAAAATCTGGTCCCTACAAAATATTCTTCTGTTTTCCAAGCCAGCCAATATAAAAGCTCTTCTTCAAGTGTTTATCAAGCTCCAAGGGCAGATGAAGAAGAAACAACAGGTAGAATCTATAAAGAAGATATAGCTGGAGCTAGCAACTCTAGTGAAACACACTCTACTGAAGGGAAAGTATGAGTGTCTGTGTGTTACTTTTCATGTTGACCCACTTCCATTCAGAAATTAATCTGCAGAATAGGAAGAGTAAAAGGGACTTTACAAGAACATGGAACGGGGCGGGGGGGGAGGGGGGAAGGAAAAATGGAAAAGTGAGTAATTTTAGCTTTGCTACCTAACACCATGCTTGGTTGTTTCCTTCTCACTGAAGAGACATTCATTAATCTCCAGTGAAAATCTGATAGAACGAAAACTATGACTATTTACTGAGTGTATGGCATGGTTTAGCTTCATTTGTTGAAGGTAAAGCCTGTCAAAATCTATAAAGAAATTGTGTTTGACCTTTCAAATTAAACTTATTAAATCACCTGTGATACATTTTAGTAGGAAAACTGCAGTGTTGAAAAGTCCTAATTTAAGCTAATTCTAGCATTATTTAAAAGGAGCGGCTATGAAAGTTGTGGAAATTTGGCAAAAATGGAAGATCAAAATGAGCTAAGCTGCTACTACTCTGGTTAGAGTTAGAAGAAAAAAGCTCAATATCAGTCCTAAAATATAGCAGACAAAATCACATTGGTTTGCATTTTTTTTGTTTTACAGACTAAACCAGGCCATGTGATGAACACATTGACATCAGTTTGTAACTTGCCGGTCTGATTCTTTTTTCTTGGTCATTTGGTGGTTATGATTTCACACTTTCTTTTTGCTTCATTTCTATTTCATACCAAATAGATAAAAATTAGAACTGTGAAATTAATAAGACTTTTTGACCTTCTTAAGTGCATCCACATCAATACCAAGAGGGTTAAGTATTTGTCACATATCATCAGAGAATTACAACTTTTACAAATGTATCAGAACAAATTAAACAAGGTTTACTTAGGACAATTTTAAGGAGAGGAAAAATTTTGCTACTGAAGTATAATACATGACAAAAAATGTATTTTTCAATCTGCCAAGAGTAAATTAACATTAAAGGTAATTCACTCTAAATATTACAGAGCTAAAAAAAGCACTGCATCAAAATTCGATAAGGGTGTGTTTCAGTGGCATGACATTACGTGAAACTATCACCCTTTTCACAGCTCTCTTCTTATCCTTTCACTGTGTAATTTTCTTCATTGAAAAACTGTTTTCCAAAAATGTTTTTGCAAACAAAAGAACTTCTAAATAAACTTGCAGGAGCTTGGAAGTGAAGACTTTCAGTTTATGACCTGAATTCAGGAAATACAGAGTACATTTCAGATAACCCATTTAAAATTAATCTGAGATTCTTACATGTATTCTGTTTACTATAGAAGGAAAGTTCCTCAGCCAAGAAGGCAAAAAGAACAACTATGCACACAGGACTGCATTTTCATCAGAAGTTATTTAGCGCAACCCACCTTCTTATGTGTAATTGGAACATGCAGCACAGTGGCATAGGAGAAAGACTAGCTTTCCGAATCACCCCCTTTCTGAATTCAGTACACTATACTTCCAAACTCAAGGCTAAGATTTTTTTGTCTATATAACTTGCATGTCCATAGGAGACAATGATTTATTGAAAGAGTGGAGTGAAACCAGCTCAATTTCCTTTGAAGAAGATGTCATTTATCTAGAACACTTCTACTTCCTTTTTGTTCTTTCTCCCAATGAAAATCTCCACTGTAGCTCTGTCTGATAAAATCATTCCACTATTTCCACAGACTTTCAATCTTAGGGTTTCATCCTTCCAACTTTGTATCCACTTCAGTGAAGTTGATCACTATTTATATTCAGGAAAAGAAGAGGGAAATTTAAGTCTTTGGATTATTTCCCAGAGATTACTTTGTTTACACTATGTGTTCTCAGCAATTGCCTGTTTTGATAAGACATCTTGAGTGTGAGAAGATTTCGTAGTTTTGTGTTCGGAGATAGAATGAAAAGATGAAAATAAAGAGCAGCAGATGGTGTTCACCTAATCTTCTTGAAATGAGATAAAAAAACATTACATCATTATAGATTCAGGTCAGCGGAAAGTTTTTTGCTGGGCCTCTGCTTGACTACTTACAGATCTGAACTATAAAAGGCATAAATGCATTACATTAATTTTTTAACTCAAATATTACCAAAATACTATAATTCATTATAGTAGCTGAAGTATATTGAGGAGACGGTTTCTTTACAAAAAAGTTTGTAAAACGAAAGAATATAAAACTACCCTAATGGTAGCCAATCTCTTGTAAATATAAATAAATAAAAAATGAAATCAGATTTTTTATCACTGTACCACATGTTTGCACTCAAAAAACATTCTCCAGCTAAAAATGTAAGATCCTGGTAACAATATGATGTATTTTAGGGAAAACAAAATTTAATCTTTACTTTCTTATTCTTCAATGTATTTGAACTCTGCATTGATAAAAACTTTGAATTAAATATTGACATTAACTTTTAAACTATTTTAATCCAAACTAAGAAAAGCAGACAAACAATTAGAAACTCTCAAAAAGAGAAGTTCTTGCATTTTGTTTTTCAAGAAAGGTGACATAATAAAGGTTCAAGTACAGCCAACATAAAGACATATTTTAATCCACACAAATAACCACTGGGGGAAGTAATGACCCTTCTGAAATTTTAGGATTTTTGCTTCTGATTTCTAAGGCCTAGGATTTAATCCATAAATATAAATACTCTTCACCTCTGTAATAGAAATAACCTTTACCTACATATTCTCTCTAAATAGACATACTCTCTAAATATAAATACTGTAACATGGATAGAGAGAGAATTAAAGCTATAAGTGTGTGAATGGCTATTGACCTTACTTTCATATTGTAAAAGTAATTTCCAACCACTCAAATAATCAGTCTGGCAAATACATCGAGCTGTTCCATGTGGGAAGCCATATTTAATCAATCAAGTAACTGTACAGACTCCTTGTTTGGAAAAATACAATGTAAAGACAGGCTTGGTAATGTAATTTGCAGCAATTCTTGAGAAAACTTATTCAAATATACAGTACAATCAGCTTCCTGTCCACAAGTTGGGCAACATCAAACATGCAAATATTAACATAAGAAACAACAATGCAATTTAAGCATCAGGCACCTAAACCTATAATATAAACTGTATATGTTGGAGTATATGCATGTAGCAAGTTGTGAGTTGAAATTGAATTACTTATAGACAGTTTTTAAAAATTCTTTACTGCGTGATAAGATCACATTTAAGTATTTTCTTAAAATTAAATTGTCTGTGATGAAAAGATGCAAATAACAAAAATCAACAAATTAGTTCATTGTGTAATGTTAAAGTATTTACTGAGTGGGTGTTTAATACATACACATTAATCAAAGTTTCCCTTCAGGGCCTGTAAATATAAATTAGAAAAAGTAAAAAAAATTACTGGCAACTTGCCGAAGGCAAAATTCCTATTTTCTTGCTACTTACTCCTCCCATACATTAATGGAGAAAGCTTATTAGCAACAGCAATACTTCAGGTCAGTAGATCAGTTTCAGTACTGATTACTTAGATGAGATGAGGATTGTAGAAGCAGTGAGTAACTGCAACAAATAGATAAGAAGTAAATAAAGTATGCCTCTAACACCTCTTAGAGGATTTATGAGCATTCAGAGATTAAGCTTCATGATACCTCTGTATGCTAGCTAAATCTTTTACCATTACTTACAGTAATAGAAACTTAATGGAATAAAACCTAGACCATGTAATGCACTTAAACACAAACTCTTTCCCATCAAATAGGAATATCAAGTCAGACTGACAAAACTCTATCATGAGAACTTTTTCTAATCTAATATTTTCTAAGGGAAAACCTTTGCAATAACAGTCTTTTTTTCTGTCTCCCTTTTTCACACTCCTGTTTTACAGGTTTTAACAAAATCTTTTCCTTTCAAGTAGAAAGTTAATCTCTTGCATGTCGGTCATACTCATCGCCAACCTTGCTATTTGCTCATTTTGTTTTGGGGGGCAAAAGACACACATTCTACAGGAGTTTTAGAGATTCTCAACTGTTGGAATATGTTTAAAATTAAAAACCGTTTAGGCTCTTTTTTGCATCATTAAAGATACTGTGTGTCAGAACGATTTGACTCAATGATCCTTATGGGTCCCTTTCAACTTGAGATATTCTATGATTCTGTGAATGAGAAGTCTGCACTTAGTTGCCTTAGGTACTGGCAAGACAAACAAAACATTAATCAGAAGCTGGATACATTTCTTAAGTTTTTACATACTGCCGTGGGTTTGATGAGGGGCTTTATTGGATTATGGTGTATCAGAAGGGGAAAAAAAACACAAAGAAAGTACCATCCGTACAACAAAACAGAAAAGCCGATCAGTACTGCTGACTGGGGCTTGCAGACTCAAAGACACTGAACAAACTGAACAATGGAGGATAAAACAAGATGTTGGTTTTGGTTTGTTCCGGGTTTTTTTGTGTGACTGTTATATGTGCATGAATGGTAATACCACCTTGTTAATTTTTTTTCGTATTATAAACCTTGCTGTTCGTGACAATTTACAAGTGACTCGGAATCTTTATGCCCATAATACCTTTAATGTTAACCAACTGTAGGATTATTATTACTTCCTAATCCACATAATGCACACTAAGCGACTATCAATGACTTCACAATATTTCAGAGTCTGCAGGAGAAATTCAATTTATTTTTGTGCAAAGGTAGAAAAATATATCTCAGTGCTTTTCTGGGTGATCTGAATGCTGGATAATAGGCAGGAGGCTGAAGTAACCTGCCTGGGATTGATGAATGGGTTGCTAAACATTCTGCAGAAGTAATTTCAAATTAAAGTAACCAGAAGAGAGAGCTAAAGAAGCCACTCCTTTCTTTCTGCCCTGCTCTTACAACCTTTATGCAGTGTAAGGCTCTACTTTGTGAAAAATATACAGTTACGTCTTTACTGGAAAACTGTGCCTATGCATTTCTGCCAGCTTCCAACATACACAGTAAATCTAGTGTTTCCCAGTTACATCAAACCTACTTCATAGCGAGGAACATGTAGTTTTCTCCTAAGTGAAATGAGGGCTACATTGCATAGGCATCCATGGCATGAGTGAAGCTCCCTTTGCTACAAATGTAAATCCATCATCTTTTTTGTTTTGTCCCCAGGACATGGTCAGTGCAGTTGGTTGTCTCAATACAATAAATATATATAATACAGTATACAATAAATCCACAACTTTTAGAACTGATGTACAAGTAGAGATTGACTGTAAAGTGATTGTAAAGTCCATGCACAGCAGGCCGTTCCTGTGATATAGGAACACAGGTACCATATATTGCAGCCTTACTGTATACCCAGTCAGAGAACTTGCTTGGTTAACAGAACGGTTGGATTAGGTCTGTGGTGACAAATCATTGTCTTCCTACACAAAGGAGAATCTGTAAGTTCTCTTCCACATAGTCCTGTGGATATGAGATATATATAATGCAAATCCTTCAACAGCAATGGAATGGTTTAGAAAGCTAGAAAATTAGTAACAGCCAATATATTATATTACATTTTTCTTCACAAAACAGATTTTCGGAGACATATGAATTCTGACTAAACTTTCTGAAGCAACTACACCTGCTGGGGAATAGTGATGTAATTAGTAAGAAGTGCATCTGGATTACTCAGGTGTTAACAAATCATGTTGGGGTTACTAATGATATTAATGACAACTGCTGCCTTACTGCACCAATCAAACACTGCATTTATACATTACTTGTTCCTGCTCATTCTAAAGCAAAAGAGAGTGAACATTTTTATTTGGCCTTTGTAGAAGACTAAAAACTTTCCGGCCCAAGGGTGCTCTACTCTTTTGCTTATAATTTGCTTAGTGAAACTTAGTTAGACTTTATAAAAAGAAAGTCTTTCAATTTGAGGACACAGGAACCATCTTTTTCTCCTTTGACAGGCAGGGTATTCACATTTCCAAGGTAAGATCTTCAAATTAAAGCCTTAATGTGTAGCAAAGTTTACTGCAGAAGCTCAGAAAAAATGCTGACAAACACCATTGTACTTCATGACTAAAGTACTTGTGATTCAAGTCCTCATAGTTTAATTATGTGAACCTAAGTAGAAGGCCTAAGCAGAAGTCAAAAAACTGCAACATGCTACCCCTCTGAATCAATTCCTGACTTTAAAATTAAATCTGAGTCTAAGTGAGTACCGAGTGTTTTCACTTTGTGAAGAACTTTTCTCTCAAGGCTGGTAATACCTTTTCAGTGGTTGTGTTACTTTGTTGGGGGGGGGGTTTGGGTTTTTTTTTTTTTTTTCTGCACTGAATTCATTTTGATGGTTTGTATTTTGCCCTGTATGAAGAAATGGAAGAATACTTATCACAGCAAAGCATCATGAACCAAGTTGACTGCTTGCTTTTTATATCCACTAACTTGACAAAGTCCTTGTATCACTACCATAGGAAAGATTTAAAAAATAGCAGTAATGATTACAGTCTTGTATTGTTCCATTCTAGACTAACATCAGTAAAGAAAAATAAACCACAATTCATCAAAGATAAGTATTTTAATTGGAAACTGCAGGGAGCTGCAGATTGTATTCAGGAAAGATATCTTATGAATGCTTGTGATGTTGGAGAATCCCAGCTATGAAAAGAACTCTTTCTTTCTTATACCATGAAAAAAAAAAAAAAAAAGAGTAAAAAATGCAATATGAATAATATAATTATACACTATCTTACCAGTAGTTGGTAGCATGTTACTGGGCAGGACTTCGAAACATTTCAGTTTAATAAAGACTCTGATTTTTCCGCACTGAAGCAAACATCTACTATGATACTTTAAGGGGCTTGTCATACAGGCTGTGACAGATAAAAACGGAAGTTTGAAGCACTTATGGCTCCCAGCCACCCGCCCTGCCCCTCTGAGAGAGATGGCTGCCCCTGAGGCATGGATATCTGATCCTTTCCTCAATCAGCTGCCGCGCTTTTCAGCCTGGTGTATTATGGTTCTTGATGGGATCAGACATACCTGGTTCAGGAATGGCAATGTCCAGAAGCTAGTAAGGCAGACAGCTGGGGGAAGTAATAGCTTCAGCTGTTTACATCACACAGGATTGTCAGAGACCTAATAATACGTATCCTGTACTCACCATACTACCACAAAAGCAATTCAAGCTATTAACACCATCTCCAAAGTAGCCAGGGCATGGTCCTGTGTCGCACCAGTGTGAATTGGGGCAGTGGTCTGGAAGACAGGAGCAATGCATGTCTTGAAGTGGGGAGCGTGCTGGGTGGTGACAGGAGCTACCTGACTGGCAGTAGTTTGCCAGTTCATGAAGTTCAGCAACCAGTTCACTGAAAACAGCAGCCGTTTTCTAGTAATATTCATGCAGCTGAGGTGTTTTGGGTTTTCTTTCCCCAAGTAAACATGAAGTTAAGGGGAAAAAAAAAAAAAAAAAAAGAAGGAGAGGAGGGGAGTCCTGTGACTTTTCATAGTGGAAAGTCACAACAGTGGAAGGTTAAATACAACAGTGTTCAAAGTTTGGATGTTTATCTGAACAGAATGAACTTTTCCTCTGAGGTTTTGAAAGAAGTAACGGGATATATCCACTTAACTCTTATACAAATGAATGGGAGTCAAGCCAATTTATGGGACTCAAGGAGGTAAGGAGTCACATGAGGGATCGGTATGACATTATTTTATACTTCCCATTAAGCCAAATATATCTCAGGAGGAGAGGCAGGCATTTTAGGATATTTTGAGAGTTTTGCTTGAAGGCCCTCATTCCCAGCCACAAGCTGTGAGCAATCAATGGGAATTAGCATGTGTCCTGAGACATTAAAAAGCATTCCGTTCCATCTTCTGGCAAAGTAAAACTGACCATACTACTCACAGGTGCACCTCATGTTTAAACACCGTTTTAAAACATTTCAGCCATATTTGGTACCTGTTTGGAGAAAAGATATGAGACAGCCCAAGTTTAATTTGGATTTCTTCTCAACTTTCAGCACAAGACTTCATTTCAATTCACTGATAAACATTAATGTGGAACCTCGGTTAATTTACACAACAGGAAATTTAAAAGCATGGAAGATGAAAAGAGTTGTGATAAATCACCACTGAGATACTCAAGAAGCCAAAAAAGGGTTGATTTGTACTTCATGTAATAAATAGAGCAATTAATTATAAAAATAATTTCAGTTTTAGATGAAACAAATAATTAAACCTAATTAACTCTGTCTTTTTAACCTAGAGTGGCATTAAAGTAGTTTAGCTACAGGCTACGTGACTTCAAGAACAATGGTGAATGGCAGTCATTTTTGAACCTGAGTAATCCAGTTTCTGGTATCCTCTACTTATAATACCTTCTCAACAACCATTGGAAAAAACCTCAACAATTATGGTGGAAGGTGACTTGACATGGATGATTTATATCTGCAAACAGGTTACTGTAAGTTACTGTCGTGGTTTAATCCCAGC
>VZTQ01009092.1:1289-13408 GCA_013400755.1 Pelecanoides urinatrix
TATGTAAATTATTCATTTATATTAAATTATTTTATTTATTTCAAGACTACTGCCTGATCACTTAGGAATTTATGCCAAAGTTAGGTAAAAACTTGCACAGAAAAGAAAGGGAACTATGTTAAAGTACATACAGAAAAGGCTGTTGATTTTTGCCATGCAAATTTTGCAATAGGATTTCCTGCGAGTGTGTGTGTACAGCTGCTGTGCACAAAATGTGTTTAAAATTAGTCTTTTATGGCATGCTTTCTTTCCGACTTTTGTGTCTTAGTGTCATTCCTCATCATTCTCAGAGTATTCCAGGCAACATAGCAATGATCTCTTAAGCTCTATAACCTACATTTTGGGGACAAAATACATTAGCTCCAATAGCCAAATATTTCTCACCTTCAGCAGTCTTTTGCCCATCAGCCTTCATTTTCTTGTGGTTCATGTCATATGCCCCCATTGTATGGGGTTGGGCTAGATGGTCTTTAAAGGTCTATTCCTACCCAAACCATTCTGTGATTCTATGTTATCCTTGCAATGTCATAGACTTATTCTGGCATATAAATGGTCTCAGTATTCACTATCCTTCTCTACGCTTCAAGTTGTTACTGGTGTGATTTTTAGTCAGCAAAGTTCACCCTGTTTGCCTGGACAGACAAAGTATCATTGATCTGCTTATGCCCCTTAAGTCATCATGGTGAGGATGCATCAGACTTACCGTGCACATGGAGCAGCGCTGCTCATGGCAAGATTTCATTAGATGAACTGGCATCCTGGTGAGTCTGGAAAAGTTGTAAATATTTGAAATGTCCTGGAGATTATTTGACATCCCCGAGTCTTGCTTAGCCTTCCCTATTGGACTTGTGAATGTTGTTTGCAATATCTAAACTTTGCCGGCAATTTTATGCATACATTATTGTTTAACTTTATAGTTCAATTTTAATTATACTCTTATGCAACTATGGCAAAGCAAATATGACACTCCTAACTGAGGATTAGCCAGTCTGTCTGCTGTACAAATAGAAGCAGCTAGGGAACTGTTTTGTCTTACACTTTTTGGTAAATCATTAATAAACCAACAAAGTGCCAAAGGTATCTTCTGGACTGATTGATTCTGAAGAGATCCCTTGATGTCTGCTAAGAGTTCAGTTTATGGAGCAATTTCTCTCTAAGCAGAGACATTAACACATCTCTCTTTTCCATTAGGCTGTCTATTTTCATGAAGTATTTGAGAACATAATGTTTCTGACTTCTGCCTCTGTTAAATTTGTCTGAAATTGACCCATATTCCAAATATGGCTGAAGTGGATATAAACAACAGTGTTACTTACAGGTTACTTTGAAACTGAGCTCCTGGTCCATGTCTGAACAGTATAAATTAGGAATCTGAGTTGGTATATCTGGCCTGGGTTAAAATTTAATGGGAATGACTGCTGTGCAAATCTTTTCTCACATCATGCAATTGAAGCTGTGTTATATGTGAGTAATAGCACTAAAAACTATTCTTCTTCCCCACTGAAATCCATACTCCAAAGCTGGATAGCTTTATTTGGAAAGGATGGCTTGGGAACCTTACACACATAGGTCAAAAAGACGAAAAGGAGCAGGAAAATCAGCCACGAATAAAATTGACAAGACAATTTTTCAGCAGAAAGTGCAATTTAATCTAAACATTTCAAAGTAATGTGCCCTGTTTCAGTGGCATTTTAACATGAAAATGATAAAATGAACCATCATCCCTTCATCTTTTAGTTTTGACAAAGTCAGAATGTTTTCTTTTCCATAAAGCAAAACCATTTCTTTTAGTTTCCCTTTAAATTAATGTCTTAACATTACCATTGTATATAATTCTTTCTATTGTGCAGAAAGTATTGAATAAAATATACTGTACATTGATGAAACATATCTGATGATACTAAATAGCATTTTTTTATCTCATGGGGAAAAAGATACTTTTTTTTTTTTAATTTTTAAGAAATCAAACTTTGCCATGTTGAAATTCTGGAGGAAAAGATGTGGGGTTTGATCTGCTCCTGTTGCTGGACAGGTGTGAACTAGCATGCATCTGGAGAATACTAAGCAGCAGAAGCAGGACTCAGCATAATGACCATGCAAGGTATCACGGCTAACATTTGCCTGTTCTTTGTAAGCCTTCATGAATTCATGTTTCTAGTGGCTCTGTTTCTACCGTATCTTACATGTGGTCCTTGAGAAAGTTTTCTCTCTTGTAGAAAGCAAGCCTGAAATCCCAGGCACCAATGGAGCATCTCCCTGGATTGTGTCAGGCCGCAAATTGTCAACATGACACCTGAGCAGCTGCTTTGTTAGCAGGATGTGGCAAGAAATGTGGCACATTAAGGGTATTTAAAACTTCCTCCAAGATTATTCTTTCAAGGGATATAGATACAGCCACTGAGACAGGAAAACAGATTCTCTTCATCTCTTCAGTTGTGTGAAGGAGAAAATAAGTACTGCAAGTTCCTCTTCTGAGGAACTTCAGACACTTACCTTTCTATTTGTTTATGGACTGCAAAAAGATGCTTATTTGCAAGAGAAAAACAGATGAGAAAATCTAATATTTATCACCCCTTTGAAATCAGCAATGCCTTTTCATTAATTTAGCTGACATCAGCTCAGGCTCAGTCACACAAAAGGTGCTTCTCCTTCCATGGAAGGAGCAGAAGGCTCAATCATTAGCACTAGAAGGCTAATGTAACATGGGCTGGGCTTCTCTGCTTCTCTACAGGAAGCGAGAGAGTAAAGACATTTCACCTAAGTCTCTTTTCAATGTGCACCCAGACTGCTCTCCAGCCCTCTCTTTTCCTTCTGCCCCTGTTAATCCAAACTCATAGTCAATATAATCAAAATATGACCCCTACTAAAAAGTTCCCAGCAGTTCAAGGAGGAAAATTAAGCAGCAAAGACTTATTTTGCTGGCTGTGTTTGAACAGCAAGCCGTGTCTTTAAAAATAAAATAATGCAGCCTCAAGCTGTTTATCTGAACATGATTGGAGCCAGGGGATTTGTATGGGTACCCACAGTTATAAATAAATGCACTGAGCTTTCAACACGTGTCAGATTTTGTAGTCATATAACTGATCCCAGAGCTCTTATATAAGAGAGACGTTCTGATAACCAGAGCTCTCATGGTATTTTCAATTTTACCCTCATTATTTTTAGAGAAAATCCAAAGGAGACAATTGTAATAAATGTGATGAAAAGTCCATTGAGATATAATAGTGAAACCAACCTCCGAATAGGCTGGGCATTTAGCTAATGCTGCAGGAGATAATTGCCAAGAGTCAACTGGGTGAGAAGTTGGGCATAATTGCTGGAGTATTTTAAGAGGATTGACAGTGCTGGCATGCATAGTTCTGCTTTCACAGTATACAGACCTTGCCTTGCAGTCTCAGAGCTTCGTGGCCAGCTGCCAAAAATAAGTGTTATCATGGAAAATACTTTTTTACATATTTTCACTTCAGAAGAAGAAAAGTGAAGAGCTGACTCTGCTGTTTTAAACCTAACAGTACATGTTGAACATAACTGCATATTGGAAGCAGGGGTGCAAGGCTGAGCTCACAAGATTGATGATTGTTTTGGAAATGAGTCTTTCAGAATGGTGGAGACACAGCTATGAAGTCTCCTACTAAAGTATCTAAAGCTCTTGTGAGGTGGAAGATGAATATATAGCATTGGGTATCATTGTTCGTGTTTCTTAGCTGCTCCCACCTCAGAAGAGCAATACCTTCCAAAGTTGTGAGGACACTTCCACACTTTATTTTTCACGTGACACTGAGGGCAACAAACAGCTGTGTGAGGGAGAAAATAAGTACTGCAAGTTCCTCTTCTGAGGAACTTCAGACACTTACCTTTCTATTTGTTTATGGACTGCAAAAAGATACTTATTTGGAAGAGAAAAACAGATGAGAAAATATAATATTTATCACCCTTCTGGAAGCTGTAAAGCTTCAAAGCCAAAGAAGTCTTTAAGTAGTCTTCTCCGACTAAACCACTGAGTGGGCCAGGATCACACACCCTATCTACATCAGTATGGGAGATTCTTTAAAGCATTGTTTTGACTAATACCCAGCCTGCCTTTTCATCCAAGTCAAAGCAGTATGGAAGAGGAAGCTTAACAGGGTAGTACACCCTATTAAAAAAGCAGGAATGTGCATAAAGGCCTGTTGAGAGGCGCTTTTAGTCCTGGGTAAGCAGGAAACTGGGATGGGCAGAGTGCATGGGAGAGAGCAGGAACAAAGCTCTCATGTTTTCCCTGAGCAGGCAGACTGAAGACCTGTCTGCATTACCTTATGGAAGGCTGCCCTGAAGGACAAAGGAGTCCAGGTGAGCTGGTTGATCTCGTAGGACAGCCTCTTCAAAGTCCAGAAGAAGTCCAAACTAATGTGAGAGAAGACAGACTGACATAGCAGAGAGCTGGGCAAATAACTCTTTATAGAACACAAACACAGAAAGGAAGCGTGTGGAAGGTAGAAGAGGGGACATACTACTAGGGAGGAACATAGTAACATCACCTAAGACTGGACTGGATTAAGGAAAGCCAAAGCTTAGTGACAGCTGAGGCATCATTGAAGATTTTGAAACCGCATTGGACGAGCAATCTGATGCAGATCTCAAGAGAATCCTGCTTTGAGCAGGAGGTTAGGTTAGAGACCTCCAAAGGTCCCTTTCAACTGAAATTGCTCTATGATGGTTCTCTGATGTTATGATTATATTGCCACATCCTGCTTATGAATGGAAAATCTGCAAATGGATGTTCAGAGTCTAACATTTCCCCTTGTAAGACCAAATTAGGTCTTGAAAAGATTTTGCTGCTTGTAGGAAGACTCAAAAAATGAAACATGCATTAAAATTTCAGTCAGAAGTAGTAAAGTAAGCATTGTAAAGAGAGGAGAGAAATATACCAGTAGGATACTTATGTCTTGATGATTTGCAAGTAGACACGGTATTGGCAGGAAGAACAAACATGCCAGAACCTGACCAGAGGGACAAGTCATCTGTGCTAGGTAAGCACGGAGCCAAGCCTACTTCTGAGGTGGGTGCCACTTACACTATATGCCATCCAATGTGTGCTAAGTGCCTTGATGTTGTCCTCTGTGCACGACCACCAGTCCTCCATCGCTTTCTCTAACTTCAGCTCTTCCAAAGAACCGTCTGTGTGCTTGACCATAGGTGCACCCATAGGAACAAAGGGTGCACGCAAGCTATGGACCTTCTCTTGTTTGCATCTCCTTCCAGACTTGCTCTTCAACACTGTTTAATGTAACTCCGTGTTAGTACTTGTTCTGGGTTTTGTGAGCATGTGGGAACACCACAAAATGACGTGAAATACGCATTCAAATGATGCAAGGGAGTGTGGATGTTTTATATACCCTCTCCGCAGAATAGAAGAGGGACTCTGACACTCTCAATCATTTCTCTCTTCTTCGACAAAATAATCAGAAAGCTTTTCCCTTTAGCATTGCATTTATCTTATATTAGGTATCCATCTTTCAGTTCATTGGTGAACTGTGCTATTATGGGGAGGAAAAAAGGGTTTTTTTCAGTAATCAGTAGGAAGAAGATGCGGATACACACAGACACAAACATGCAAAACTCCGGGAGGGAGAATCAATTCACACTGAAGACCATTTGCTCATCTATCTATGTTTGCTAGGTAATTTAGGCCTCGAAAGCAGTACAGTTAGCACACTGAAACAGCATTACTTGTTACTGTTCAAGGTGAATAATGTGGCCTTCTAAGGCCAGGGTCATTATCTCTCTGAGTCTGCTTGTGGCAAGGTAGAGGAAAGAAATATAGTGTCTATCTAAGACGACCAATATTTTCAATTCAGATGTGCTTTGTATGAAACAGCAGCTCAGTATTTTATGGGGTACAGCATCGTTTCCAGCACGTCTTTTATAATATTTGCTTGGGGCTGGCAGAAAAAAATAATACTGTTGAGCCAAACCCCTAGAATTGGACAAGTTAATCACAAGCAATGATTACACTTTTCCCTATAAATCATAGGATATCCACCAAAGATAACAGGCAATAGGAAAAACAAAGGAGTCCAATATAAGCAAGTCAGAGCCAGGATGATGGTGTTAGAGCTGAGCTTTCCATTTGACCATTGTTTAGAAGGACATATTCAAACTGCCTGAATTCAGTCTAAGCAGGATTCATCCACACTAAATTCAGATGCCCCCCAGTGTAGGTGTCTACGCTAAACCAAGTTACCTGATATTCTGCCATAGCTGGAGGACATTGAGTCAACAGAATGGCAGGAGTTTAGGGTACAATTTCTCTGATTCAGTGTGTAGGCACCTACATTGAGACAACTTGAATTACACACTAAAATCTATTGATTCTATTGACTACAGACTCAATTAAGGTAGCTAAACAAAAGCATCCAGTGCTATTAGAGATGCCATAGCATATTGCTTTTGGAGTTCATTTGTCAGTCCAGAAGAGCTTGGGTCTCCCAAAGGTCTAGTGTCTTATCTGTCTGATGTCTCAGGTACATTAAAGCATTTCAGGTACTGCTGAATGCCAGGGCTTACCCAACTGATTTAAGTCCCAGCTCTTCACTGGCAATAAAGGTAGCTTAGAGTACTTTGTTCATATGTAGACAGCTTTCAATAACTCTTTAGATGGATTCCACCTTCTTACTCACCAGAGCCATTACCACATCTAATGTCAGGGCATGACTGAAATATTCGTATCTCCCACTTCTCACAGTGATGGCAATTTCACTTCAAGCTATGAAAAAAGGAAAAACACTTGAAACATCTAAGTTAAATGCGTCACCTAATAAGGATGAGGGTTATTTTGGTATTAGTTCTGGAGCCAAGTTGACAAAATTAGTATTATTCTTAAATGGTTTTAATAAAATGCCTATTATTCTCTCCCATTCATTCCCTTCCCTCTACAGGGAAAGTTTTTCTGCCTTAAGTAGCAGACAGCTTGATTTACTCATCACTTTCCTATTTTGTCATTGTTGTCACCATCGTTAAGTTCAAAGGCAATTCAAATGTGGCGCAAAGTAGTCCTGACCAACGAAATTTTGACTTTTCCCTTGGTGGGTTACAAATAGGAACTGTTTCCCTCTTTGCTGGCCTGTAAAATAGTTGGGTCATTGGGAGGAGAAAAGTTCTTAATGGCAGAATTACCATTCTTGCATGTGAGTAAGGATAAATGAAACGGAAAAATCAGAGGTCCTTCTGTTCCCCACATTCCTTTTGTACTAGAAAACAATGGAGAGACTGAACCAGGATCATGACTGTGTCTCTGAAGAAATCATAATACAGATTCAGAAGAGAAACAAATTCTTACTACAGAAGATTACTATTTCAGGTACTTCATATCTACTAAGTGCTTGACTGTTGTGCTTGACATTCCTTTACAATAACATTTATAAGTAAAAACCAACCAATAAACAAAATAAGTGAATATGATGAGTTTAATCTTTTGCAGCTATTCCAAACATTGCAGGAGTCATCAGCAATCTTGAGTTACTTTGCTCCCCAGCAAAATCATCTTTCCCTGGAGCCAATTGAACAGTTACTTTCTATCTTCACGGATGGAATGCTGCTATAAGCTCATTTCCCTTCATCAATCCTCTTCTGCCTGTAAGGCTGTCCCTGCCTCCAGGCTATCTCCTCTTCTTTTGTCCTAATACCTAATTCTTAACCCCCATTCCTTCATCTCCCTCTGCTGGAGTGTAACTTCTAGTTCTGTAGATTTCTATTTAAAGACTTATAATTTAACTGTGTTTGACAATTCATCACCTGAGAACTATAGGCATATCTCTGACAGAGGTGACCCCACTAGATTTCAAGTCCTCCCTCAAAAGAATGGAGGAAAAAACCCACATAAATCAAATCAGTTCTATGCAAATCAGATCATCTTGATACCATTTATTTCTTAACAGAGACGTATTAGGAGTAGTATTCCATAATCCTGTTCTTAGGAAATGATTTAATTGAGTATGGCAAAATTTTTTAGAAAGCTAAATAGTGATTCCCAAATTGAGAAATCATAATTCTATGTGACATTACTTGTGCCCTGACTGGAATTAAATCTATTAGCACCTGAGCTATTCAAGTTCAGCTCCTGAGGCTGTCTCATGTGCTGCCAAGGTGCTGATTGTTAATCCCAGTCCCTGCTGTCAGAAAAACTAAGCCAGCAAGAATCTCCTACCGTGGGCATGGTTGATTCTTAAGATTTAACTGCGTGCTGAAATCTTGCATAATCCTACAGAAGACTGCTGGGTTTACAGTAAATCATTGTCATAGCCCATCTTAAAACCATTCCTGTAGCTGTTTCAGCCCTGAATTCTCCTTCATATGTGATACCTGCCATGCGGTTTTCAGTCATATGACAATTTTGGTGTGTGGTTTGTAATGTCAGGAATATTAACTACTTTGCCGCACAAGTATGTCTCCATAGAATAGTATTTATTATTGCAATAGAGTTGGATTCAGCTTCAAAACTGGGTAATTTTGGATTTGGGGGCAAACCGAACTATCATCCTAGCTTCACAACTGCCGTTTCAATACTCTTTCGAGGTGGAAAAAGGTTGAAAAAAGCTTATGTCATTTTGCATCCCGTTCCATACAGCGTGCACTGCATACAGAAATTCACTTTGCATTCAGCACAAACATGTCACTCTGCAAGGACTGTGTCAGCAGCCTTAATTGCTTGGCTGGTGCCACAAGACTGATGGATTGTAGGCTCCTGCATTTCCAGAGGAAGGATGAGAACAGATGGGGTTTTGCCAATTTAAACTTCTGTACATGTTTAATGTCCTATTTATCTCTTCCAGTGAGCCTGAAATGGTAATAAATGAACTAGATTTTTACTGGAATCTGTTAATGTCACGAGAAGTGTTTGTGAAGAACAAAAAGCTCTATTAGCCTACATTGACCTGCAAATAAACAACAGGCTGTGAGGAGTGGTTACCCACTTTCTAATTTGCTTAATGGCCTTTTAATGAGTGGGCTTATGGCTGTACAGTAAATACACCAGTCTGGCACCCTAGAGGTCTCTATTCATGCTATTTCCTGAAACTCTGAGATACCTCCTATTATTTCTGTTCCTCTATTTTTCACTCAGATGAGCCTAACAATTCATCCAACCAACCCTCAAACTATTTTAAGGGCCAGAATACAAATAACAGTACTAAGACATTCCTGTTACAAGTCTAAGAATCTCAGTGCACCATTCATCTACCTACCAGGTCGAGTTTCCCTATCTAAATCTAAATCTCTATCTAAAGAGTTTCTGCACCTGAAGTGTATTTCACACTTAATATAGAAATGCAGCCTATTTTTGCTGCTGTAGAGATTGTGATTTACTAGATGCCTTTCAAGGTTCAAAGCTGTAAAAACCAGAACATAATGGAATCATTGTTGTCTGGGAAAACAAGCAGAGCAGACTGCATACACCAAGAAGACAAGGATGGAAACAGTTTGGGTTAGTTTTGAATTTGCCAACTGAATCTGCAACACATTTTAAGTTTAGCATGGATACCTTCTGATACTAAGATGTTTGTTTATTTTAGGTTAAATCCTTTGGGCATGGAAATCACAACAGGATTTCTACTACTGGGTAAGAAATTCATGGGAAAACACCCTCCTGTTTGGTCTGAAAGAACATCTTCAGGAATCATAAACTCAGTTACTTCTGAGAAGGAAAAAAAACAGGGGAAAACAGCTTTACATCGGTTTTCAAAACTGAAAGAGTTTGGATGAATTCCAGATTAAATTTTAAGTGATAGAAATATTTTCAACAATGGACATGTTTATAAGCAAGGTGTAGCATATCTTGTAGGTTTTAGGGTTTTATGAAAGAATTACTGCTCATAGTGCACAGCCTTTATACACTATAGGCACACACAGAGACATACGAATTGCACCGTTGGTCTCTTCTACTGAAAGTCACACATTTTTTTCAGGATTACTTAATTTTTAACTAAAGTAAGAGCAGCAGCTTTTGAAGCCCTGAAAAACAAAGCCCTTTTTAGATGCCTTGATTTAGTCATGCAAATTAGAAAATGTTGGCTCAAATAATTTAACTAAGACCATACAGTCAAATAGCGACACTTTCAGGAGTGGGTAAATCTAAATCCCCCAGCTTAGTCCTCCCTCTTCCACACAGCTAAAAAGTATTAAAAAATAGAATTCAAATTACATCAACAGGTCATCTGCTCCCCCAGGCTTACTGAGCACCTTTGTTAATGATTTAGTGCCTGAACACTAAACCAAAAAAAACTTAGCAAGAACAAAAAATCTGCAAATAAATTAAAGAATAGAAAGTTCCAGTTAGTCTCCTAATAGAGTCTATGATTAGATGATTTCTATTTAAGCAGCAATACCAAACTCTTTTATGCAAAATTGTAAAGGCTAATAGATTCAACAGGCTTTAAACTAAAGATAGAGAAGGAAGAAAGGAAGTGTTTTCTCAGCTTAGATAAAATGACTTGTATTTCAAACACTGATGTACAAAATACACTCATCCTTTTTCCTTTGCTTTATAACAAGGTAAGTAGTAAAGTATTAGCGCTTATATGCTAATGAATGAGGACAAAAAAAAAGAGATAAAAGCATTACTAAATGATAGACATGTTGATCTAGAGGTCACTGATTCAATCTACTTGAATGATTTTTATAAACAAAATGCCAGTTTATAGGTAGGTACAATCTTTCTGGGAGAGATAGGGCTGGAAGGAGAAGTGGAAGGATAACAGCATATGACAATTGTATTTAAGATATTACAAAATGATATCTTCATGATGGACACTGTCGAGGAAAAAAAATGGAAGGAGGAACATAAAAGAAACCTTTGAGCTTCTCTCTTTCTGCATGTCTACGCCAACAGTTGCAAGGTTTACAATTGATGGTGGGGTTTCAAATGCATCTGAAATCATTAGACTCTCAGTGACTGCTGAGATTTTTTTTTATTTTTCAAAAGTTCCCAGGTAGGATAAATTGATAACTATCTGACTACACCAGTTGACAAGGTGACATGAAGTTAAAATCATAGTCTCGAAATGATTTTTATCCTAGTTTTATAGGAATTGTTTTTCTTAAACATTAGACGTAGAACAATTTGGTCAAGAAGAACTTGTGCAATCGATGGAGCTGATACTTTAGTCCAAGCCCAACTCAGAACTGATCTAGTTCACTGATGTTGTACAACCAAGTTACAGAATGAGTCAGAAAGTGGTTCTTCGGGTGCCAAAATTTATCAAAGCTTTTGTAAGATCAAAGTAGACCTAACAGTCAGAGATCACATACTTTTAGATTATTTATGTAACATGGGTCTCTATCCAACAACCTCTGCTTGGAAAACTATTAGCACACAGAATATCATTCAGACATAGATTAATCCCATTTAACTTCCAGTACCTAACTAAATCATCTAATGAGTGGGGATAGTGATCTATGCTCCATCTAAATTCAAGGGAGAAGAATCTACACTTCAGAATGATTCAGATCTTGGATAGCTTCAGTTGCCCATGGGAATTATCCAAGTCTATGTCCATTGACTGGAAAGGTCACCGAAAGGAAGGAATCCTAAGGCTAGGCAAGATAAACCATAGAGGTACGCAGAAATAAAGGCTTCAACATTTCCTTCAGTAGTTTGTTGTATCATCTGCAGCTCATGATTAATTTCTGTTTACTGTTTATCTTCAAATTCCGAATTTTGGACCTTGTGGGATCAAGCACAATGCATTGAATGTAAAGCGGGAGCTTGAACTATGCAAGAGGACCAACTCAAAGGTCACATTAGCACCTTATGGCCAGTAATATCTTAGTCAGCAAAGTGCATAAGTTTCTAAGATGAAGCCATTCAGCAGCAAAAATAACCAGTGCCGGAAGGAGGATCCAGGGAACTACAGGCCGGTCAGCCTGACCTCGGTGCCAGGGAAGATTATGGAAAGGTTCATCTTGAGGGCGCTCACGAGCCACGTCCGGGACAACCAGGGGATCAGGCCCAGCCAGCACGGGTTCATGGAAGGCAGGTCCTGCTTGACCAACCTGATCTCCTTCTATGATCAGGTGACCCGCCTAGTTGATGAGGGAAAGGCTGTGGACGTGGTGTACCTGGACTTCAGTAAAGCCTTTGACAC
>VZTQ01009092.1:13415-89602 GCA_013400755.1 Pelecanoides urinatrix
TTAGGAAAAAATTCTTTACTGAAAGAGTGGTCAGGCCTTGGAACAGGCTGCCCAGGGAAGTGGTGGAATCACCATCCCTGGAGGTATTTAAAAGACGTATAGATGAGGTGCTCAAGGACATGGTTTAGTGGGCATAGGGGGTGTTGGGTTGACGGTTGGACTCGATGACCTTAGAGGTCTTTTCCAACCTTAATGATTCTATGATTCTATGATTCTATGAATTAGAGCCAGTGCAGAAAAGTCCATTTATACATGTATAAATTCAGTGATCCTGACTGCTAAAAGTGGAGAGAATTTAGAGATAAATCAGGAGATCCTGTCATCTGAGGAATGTCTTCACAGTCACTGGAACAGGATGTCTAGTCCTAAGATATCAAGAATGAAAATAGCAAAAAATATATATAATATTGTCATTAACGGACAGTATCTACCAAAATATATTTTACATAATTAAACAAAAATATATTGCTACTAACTTTAAATGAAAGGATAAAGCCTGAAGGTGAAATTCACCCCATATAACTTTATATGCACTAATTATTTTCACACTCAGATAGAATACCTGAGGAGTTGGGCTGTCATCTATTTGGATGACTGATAATATGTGATGAGACAGACCTATCACTTCATCTAGATACTGACTATCAAAATCAGTGCAAGCTCAGGTACTCTGTGCATATAAATCAGTATTGAGGGAGTGCATGTGAATAATACAAGAACAAAAGAGGGACTAACACTCTTGAATTAATTGCTGGCTTGGGATAATCCTTTACTCTATAGCGAATAATGAAGAATGAAAATAAGTAAAAGGGAATTTTATGACCAACAGCAAGATAACTTTCCGATGGCTTGTTTCATTAGTTGGCAGGAAAGTCTTTGCAGCAAAAAGGCTCATTTTTCAACTTGAAATTAGGACAGAATACAAAGAAACATGTAAGTAACTGGAAGTGACAGAAAAATAGATTAGATCTCAAACCTCAGGTTTCAAAAATAGTCCTTAGAGTGGTGAACAAGTTTTCCTGATGTCCAAACTTCTGGGGACAAATTGAAAGGTGAAGCGTTTGTTGTTGTTTTTTTTTTTTTTTCCCCCAAGTTAATTGTATACTCTAATATCTTCTAGGTAAATAGATGGAAGTAGTCTTATAAAAAAGCTCTGTTAGGGAGTAGAAGAGAAAAGATGGCTGTGCATTTGTTGATGTTGCCTGAACAAAGTGGAAGGATATGGGGAGTCTCACTGGCTTTGTTGTTCACTGGAAATTTGTAGCTCAGCTCTTCAACTGGAGAAACCTATTTTCTGAAATTGCATATACTTGTGCAAGCTTTGCACGCCTTTTTGTGCATAAATAAGCATTGGTTGCTGAATCATAGAATGAGGTTTAATGTAGTAAGGTGCCTCTTGTTCCCTTACATATGTTTTATCTTCAAAATGAAAACTGAAATAGTGTGTGCTATCTGCCTGTTAGCAAAGTTAAGGGTTGGATGGTAATGAGAAAGACTAGGCAAACCTACAATTCTTCTATCAACCCTTCTTATTTAGTCAGTTCAAGAAACTGTTACTCCTGACCTCCTAAATACATGTTAGGATGCAGATTTGTTTCAAGTAACTTCAGCAGTCTGAGTTAGATGTCTAAACTATCTACTTATTTTGGTCCCTCTGTAGCACTGGAGACATAACGTGCCTGCTGAGTGATTCATCCTACTTAGCTATCTTAAACCGGGATGAATCACCCTCTGGAACTACCAATCCCTCCTGTGTGATCACTGAGGAAGTTTAAATAACTTGTTAAGAATTGTTGTCTATTTAAAGGGCAACTTTTACGGCCTGCAGCCATATGTATGTTATCCTACTATTGTCTGCAATCCTTCCAGGTTGATACAGATTACAGCAACTGCAAAGATCTTTGTTATCCGCTATCCTCTCTCGTCCTCTCCTTCCTCAGAAATAAACTGACCGTATGTGATAGCACCTGACACCTCACCAGAAAGGAAATCAACAGACCTTGTTTGCATGTTTACTCAGAGGTAAGAATTACCAGATACCTTAAGTAAAGCAAGGTCTACCAGGTCTTACAGTTGATCCCAAATAATTTTCCCCTTCTGTCTTCTTGGAAGACAATTATGATTGGAAATACTGGAGAAAAAAACCTCACATTTGTGAAGCATTGATCAAATCTCCCATTTATGCCCTACCAAAGTGCTTGATCCTGTTCTGGACAAAGGTGTCAAAAATTCAGTACAACTTCCACAGTTAGAATTAGGATTTCACCTGTTTGCTCAGACTACCAACAAGAGGATGATTTGGTGCCAATTACAGCCTCAGCTTTTATGCCATGAATACTTTTCTCCTGAGCTTCCCAGTTTTGTTTCAGTTAAAGAGTTGATGTGCGATAAAAATTCTGAGTCTGTACAGGTCTAGGCTGGGTTATCTGTTTCTAGATACTTACTAGTGAGATTTCCTACCTCTCAACTAAGCTTCAGTAAATGTTGCCCCCAGCAACAATATGATTGCAATAAATGACTCAACGCAAAAAGCAGCTGCTCCTAAAAAAATTCTAAAAATAATTCAGTTGATTTTAAAGACAAATAAAATTTTAAAGGAACAATATTTAAATACCTTAATTTAAATTGTAACTCATGGTAGAAAATTACTAGCTGGTCAGCCTTCACTCAGAGTTAGGAGGTACTCCACTTAACGTTAAGTTTATTAGATTGTTTTCCACCTCCTCCAATTTTAGCCGTTTAGCTTAAAACTGTGTAGGGAAAGCATTTCTCAGGCTTCTGTTTAATCAAGGCAACTTGATATTGACCAAATGCTTTTACAGACTTGCACCATTTTGTCCTTTAGAGACAATGACCATGACACTCATCTCCATCCTTTAATATGCTTCTACTTTACTTTTAATATGAAGTTTAATTAAGAAATAAGTATCACTAAAACAGGTATAAGAAAATATCCTGAGCCTCCATCTATGCCCCAGATTTAAATAGGAGAGAACACTAATTTAAGACTAGAAATTATTTATACATTTTACATGGTTTCCTATTAATCAGCATCAGAACGAGAGCAATTTGCAAAATTCATGTGGCATCTATTAAACATTTTCTTCTAAGTAAGTAAATGAAAGAGATTTACTAATTCCAGTAGACACTTCATGAATTGGTAATGGGTGAGAGATACTAAACACAGAGGGACATATTAAATCTGTACAAAATGCAAAATACTCCTCAGATCTCCGCTAAATTCATTTAATCCCTTTTTGCATGTTTTAAGGCCCATCAGATTTTATAAATATTGATACAACGTAGTGAAAGGAGACTGTTTGCAAAGAAAGGACAAGCATCACAGAGAAATATTGTTCAGCATGACTACAGTGTCTGCACTGGAGTTAGACTTTGTGACGTTCTTCATTTTCACTGTGACTCTAAATCTGGCTGAAAAGGCCAAAAGGCCAGTTTCACTGAATACTCTATTCCGGGGCAGGAGGGGGATGCCTATTTTAGAAATACCTGAGATTTGAATAGCTTTTTTCTCTCTCACAGTCTATATTCACTTAGGGATATCTAAATGAAATCCATTCAGACAAGATTTAGAAAATGTTTCTGATGTGACAAGCAGCACTGAGTAATGGCTTAAAACACAGTTTTCTAGGTTTTTGGACCAGCACTATCAATGCTCAAAAGTCCTGCCAGATCAATATGAACTTTTGACATAAAAGGTTCAGTTAATGACCTTGCTAATGTTTCTACTCTGTCGTATCCAATGAAGCACCCACAGAACACACATCAAGGTCTCATCTACCATGAGTGGTCTATTTCATTTGTTTTTAGAAATGTACACTCTTACTTTGCTGACCTCCCTTTGCTCTCTGGTCGAGTGCTTATTTTGCCAGGAAGAAAAGCTCATCCACTCTTATTACGTTACCGTTTGTATTGCTGAGCAGTCAGAGACAGAAACTCGTAATAAGGAACATGATCATGGATGGGTCAATAGCACTGACTCTGACTGGGTCTGTGGGTGCCACTGTAATACAGATGATAAACAACCTGTGCTTTAATTGTAAAGATCCAATGGCAGCGAGGAGAAAAGGAACCTGTAGGTGGGTTTATAACTGAAGAAAGCACTATGCCATGCACAAAAGCAATCCCTGGCTGTATGATGGGACAGCGATGTTCACGGCGTGTTCTTCAGAGAGACAGATGAAACCTTTCTGATGAAACCCAAATATTGAAACGTGCTCACTTGAGCAACTTTGCAAAATGGCCTTCAAATGCATAAAACCACAAAATCTGGGTTCTACCCAAGCCTATAACACAATTCCCACAGATTTTGATCCAGTTCCAAATTCATTAGAAAACACGGCGGAGTTTTTTTGCAGTCATTTTCTCCTGACTAGAAAAAATGCTTTGTAATTAAACTCTATGTCCATTTGGGCCAATTGTGTTGGAGTTGGAGATGAAAACTCAATTCTTGCAAAGATAGTGAGAGTTTATTCCTGCACAAAACAAATGTAATAAAAGAAACGTTGACTTGCATCTTTACTGGAGGAAGGTGAGGACGTTATTGCTTCCAGCTGTCTTCCCCCTTTTTCCTCCATCCCTGTGGGTGCATAACTGAGCTACTGGTGAGCCTGAATTGCCACAAGTTGTAGCACAGTATTTCAACATAATCCAAAATCAAAGCAGGTTTTCCTGGAATTCCTGCTGCATCTGAAGCCACTTAGAAATGACTGAGCTGCATTGCACAAAGGCAGGGAAGGGTGGATGACTGAAGGGTTGCTTCCTGTTATCCATACCATGATATGCCTCCCTCCTTCTCAGATAGGGCAGGACCCTCACATTGCTTGGTGGGAATGACAATGCAATGCTTTAGGGAAATGCTAGCTTTGGGGGAACAAACAAACAAACAAAAACCTGATTCCCCTTTGCTTATAGTCTCCCAAATTTATTTAGCTTTAGGTGGCAGGAAATGGACTGAGCGTAAAATTCAGTTTTACTTCATGGTTCTCTTTCTTATTTGTTTTATTCCGCTATGCAATGCTGTGGTGCCAAAACATCATCCCAACTTATGCATTATTTACTAGTTAATATCTCAAAACAGATGTCTCTTAAATAAAATAATTTTTTTCCTCTTGCTTGTCTGCCTCAGAGCCAAATCTGAGGAACAGAATACCTCCTTGATAATGCGCAGTAGACTCAAATAATGACATTGGGATCACCGAATCCCTGTCAGAGTTGGACCCTGGGACATCGAGAAATCTGTAGCAACATGCGTCTCTCCAAGTCAGGGTCAGTATTTCCCGGTTCAGGACTCTCTCATATCTCTGGCTTTTAATCCGCCATTTTAGCCTTGCACACCTATTGATTTCAAGGATTATATATTTTTTGCAGATCTCTGTGGCAGAAAGTCCATGTATCAAGGGATGGTCTTGCTGGGTCGGAAAAAAACTTACCCCAGAAGCAGGCAAGTACCCACAAGAGCAGGCACAACTCTCTAATTAGCCAAGTGCAACTTGCATTTAACCAATTTATTTAACTATGTATTTAGCACATATTGCCTCATCTCTGTGTTTTTCAAGCTGGTGCTGAACAGTTCATAAAATATTGGGATGGGGTCTTCATGTTTGTTTTTTCGCCCCATGGGTAATTATTTTATATCACATTACTGATCTTTCCATTAGGTACTGGTGAGATTTGTGGACTAGCAAAAAGTTTCATATGAAGAAATTTCACAAAGTTGATTTGCCCCTGAGAACCCTGTCCACAATCCTCTCCCCACCACACAAATGATGTGTCTCTTAAATCTTTGGAAAACATATGGGCTGCGGGGAAACAAGCCCTCGGCTGGCATGGGCTAATTGTCTGGAGAACTTTGATGTTCAGGATCAAAGACATGAATGGGGTTGGCATTTCACTGGGGCCCAAAACACATGTGAGCTGTGCCTTCAGCTTGTTGATGAAGGGATGGGGGACAGATCAATGAATTCTGGTAATGGGACTTTCTACGCAGGTGGAGGCTTTACCCTTAACTTTAATGAATTGTAAGAAACACGTACGTAAGTTAGGACTCTGTAGATGCCTATGACTACATCTGGACTTTCTGTCCAGATATGAATTAAAATAGACAGTTTTAGGGACTCTCTAAAAGGTTTCCAGAGAAAATCGAAGACTGGTCATTGGTAACTTGATTGCAGATATTGATTTTTCTTGTATTTGTTCAAATCTGAAAGTCGATCTGAAGGGCAAGAAACCCAGAAGGCTTTTTCTTTGTATATTTTTTTCATTTATCTTTTTCTTTTTTGGTGTCACTTACCTTATATTCTCATAGTCTTCACAGAGAAAGTGTTTTTTGATAGTCTTAAGTGAGTGTACTAGGAGAAGGGTAAGTTTCTTCAGCACAGGATCAACCTCCCAAACTCTCTAATTTTATCTAAATGAACCTTGAGATGAGATATTTTATGAGATATTTTCACTTACATAAAACAATTTAATCTATGCAAGGCTTTGTCATTATATATAGTAAAGAGATCTCCCAACCTGAGAAGGTTGCAACCTATGGAGAAGAAGGTCATGAGTGGGACAAAATAGGTACTGTTGTCACTAGCATCCTGGCCAATAACANTCAGCATCCCTTAATCATTCTATGATTCTATGATTGTGTTCTAAAGAATGGGGCCCAAGAGAGTCAGCACAAGAAGGCCATGGCAGCTCCCATGGCCTTCGTGGGAGCTCATGGGAGCTCTCTCATGGGAGAAAGAGTATTGAGTGCCTCTAGGGAGTGTAGAAAAGATTACACTATGATTGGGGTGATAGTGGGAGGGCAGGACTTATATTCTGGGTACTAGAAGCAGGAGAAGACAAGCATCTACAGAATAAAAGACGGGGATGAAAATAAGGTGAAGGCAGTAAAGTCAGCCTAGAAAAATATATACTTTAGGATCTACTGCTTTGGGTACAGAGGAAAGCCTGAAGTGATTAATTCATGTGCCAATAATCACAAAGCAGAAAGGAAGCAAGGTTAGGAGTAATACCCTGCTGAGTCCACGGCCAGAGCTGTAACCACAAAACCATTCTGCTCACAGCTGCGCTCTGCACCTCACAATTTGCATACCTTTGCTATAGATTTACTTGCCCCTGCAACACTTGGCAAAGCACACGTTCTGAATTTCAGGGAAATTTGCAGAAAAAGCAAACCATAGCCATTTCAGAGCTTAATAGCTAGCTGGAAAGGGTGGAAAAAAGAAAAAAAGAAAAACAACAATCCGGATACCTTGTCACTAGCAGCAAATTATCTAATTATAAAGGAGTCAAGACCAAAGTTAACTAATTGTTCACAGATTTCTCATCCTTACCCCTGCCAACCTCTAATATACGTGCACCTCTAGCAATTACCCAGCAGTTATCCACAACATTCACAAAATTAAGCGAATTACGAATGGGCCCACTATGGGCAGCACATGCCAGGCTTGGCTCTCCAGTGAACCACCTAATGCTCGACAGCATTTGGCTTCTCTCAGCAGGTACATTAGTTAGGGTGTATAAAGCTAATCAGTTGGAGTGAATGCACACCAGTAAGCATGCTTGGAAGAGTGGAGACATTTGACTTTCATGAGAGATGAGGAGAAGAAGAAACTCTGACTGCTCTGAGGGCTTCTCTCCCCTCCAGCAGCATCTGTGCAAAATGTAATCCTGTCTTCAGTCCCATACAGAGCAATGTCGTCTCCCTAGGCTTCTATCATTGTCTCTATCATGCATGTCCAGAGTAGGCAAAGATATCTAGAAGGGACCTGAAATAGAGTAAGGCAGTTACCAAGAATTTTCTGAAAGAACTGCTGAAACTTTAGAGGACGCTGTTGCCAGTTCCCAGTCAGCAGCTGGGGATTGAACCAACTAGAGGGAGAAATGACCATAACTATTGGAAAATAAAAACACCCTGATTGAGACAAGACTGAGGTGTCTAAGTTTCAATGGCTGGATTTCAATATCCAGTCTCTGCTGAGTCAGTTCAGTCTGGTCTGCCTCTAAAAACCACATCTGGTTTGTTCCTGAGCCAGCTTTTAAAGATGCCTTTGGGAAATTTGAATGTCTAATGTTTCTGGTCTCTTGAGACTTGTGTTGTTCTTATTTAGCTTTGCTAGTGGGTCCTCTTGCTTATCTTCTTTTCAGAAGGCCCAACACCACCGCAGAGGATGAAAAAGGGTCAATCTCTGCCTCTAGCCCAGCTAAATGAACAACTGATACTATTTCTGACAATACCTCTGCCCTTATCACTTGGTCTTCAGTGACCGTACTTCCAACTTCACATACTAGAGGAGTTAGGGTGGTGTTTCATCCACAGTGATGTATTTATTTATGTTGTATGAACACCACCTCATCCATCTCTGCCAAAATGATTTAGGATTAGTCTCCAGCAAGTACTGGCTTCTGCAACGGGTACAGCTGGAGACAAAAAAGAAAAGGTATCTCTATTCTTACATCATCTGAAAAATATGGGATAATATATAGAGAACCTCAGAGACATCAAGAGAATATGCTGAATGTTTTTACAATAACATTCTGTAGCAATAACTACATTGTCATTGATTTTTACCATCAATTAAAAATCAACCAAATATTAACATGAGATGTTATAACCTCTGAAGTTCCCTAGATCTGTTTCCCAGGAGAGCAAAAATGTTGCTATTCCTCCTTGGGGATAGATAATTCAGTCACTCTGAACACCAAGATATCTCTGACTGAAGTTCAGAGGGGAATGTATGGATTGTCAGTATCTAAAGAAATTAATTGTAAGGATTACACTCAGAACTTGCACCTGAATTGATGCAAAAAATGGCAGAAAGAAAGTTCATATAAGAAACGCTCATAACTGCAAGGTAGAGTCTATGTCATCTATCTATTTTTTTTCTATTATCTTAAACTTAGGTGTTTACTGAATCCTTCTATGGTCAATAGAGATGAATAGGCACCTACAGAGAGTGAGTCATCCTATATATCTTAGGAAGGGATGAATCATCCACTAGAAGTGCATTTCTTTCTCCATCTTTGGTTTCAGATCTGAAGAGAAGTGTGAGCAACTGAAAGATGTGTTCAGATTTTTCCAACTGCATAAAATGCCATAATAAAAATATTACCTCTCCTTACAAACTCTATCTTCTTTATATCTTCAAACCGTCATGACAGCAACAATAATGTTCTGTTCTGTAGAAAGAGTTCAGCTTAGCCTAGAGACTTATCTTCCTGGTAGGTGACATGAATCCCATGCAAACTGTTTACAAACTTTTGTCTAGAAGTTACACATACTTTTCCAAAGGCTATAAAGAATGCTTTGAAAACTTTTAAGTGTTTTTCAGATACATCAAACGTTTATCTGATTAGGAGATATGTAGTCCTCTTTCTTTGAAAGTTTTCTAGAGTACATTAACACTTCCTTATCAAGCTTTGCATACAATTGCCACAAGATTCAATCTGATTAAAAATAAAATGTTTTGAAATGCCTTTGCTTTGTTGTTTTTTTTCTTCCCCCACAGAATGGAACTTGTTTTCTGGCCAGTTCTGAGTAAACAGTGTAAGAAATTCAGCTTTATTGAAACATTCTGTAGGGAAAGAATTTGTCAAAGAACTAATATTATGTCCAGACATATCCTTTAATTCATTATCAACTCTCTCAAACAAACTTAGGAGAAAACTGAAAGGATATGTTTCTAGTTGAATTAATATGAAAGTTATCCTATGTTTAGCATACGTAGTCTAATTGAGTCAAATATTCTAAAGGGAAAATACTTTTTTCTGTTTCAGAAAGATGAGAGACCTGTTCTAAAATCTGTTCTACATTGGAGCTCAAGTCAGATGATTGTTGTACCTGGCCATAAAACACATGAATTGTGAAAATGATCTCATGAGATTTCTAGCCTGAGACTCTAAATCTTAAAGGTCTTGACACCTAAATAAGGTTTCATTAAGGAAAAACAAGTCTTCAAATCCTTAATCTGCCTAAATGGAAACATTTGAGGAATTTTGGGGAAACATCTAATTTAGCCAATCAGAATGAAATGATCCAAAATTTCAGATTGTGGATTGATTTTTTAATTGTTTTTGTAGTTTATTGAAATTGTCCCTAAATAATGTTCGCATGCATGGCCATACCAGACTGGCATATACCTGCATTTTCTTCTGTGTGACCACATTTTCCAATGTGGCTTGAAGTTTTTATCCATTTGCCCATGGCTATCACTTGACCAGAAATCATAGGTCAGCCATCACTGTGAATGGCCAGGAAGGCATATTAGATTCGAATGAATATAGAAATACCAACACATGCATGAGAGCATAAGTCTAATGATCAAACTTTCAAACCTGTTAAGCACATCCAGAGGAACTGCACAACACAAGTGCAAGGCAATTCACTACAAAGTTATAAACCTCTTTCTTTAGTTCATTTTTTCTACCGGTAGGCAAAAATGAAGACAGTGTGTACTAGTAGTATAGCTAAGTTCTTTCAGACTTGTTAATGAAATGCACGACAAGGTTCAGCTGGTAAAAAGTGACATATTTCAACTGTCTCCGTGGGTGTCATGTCAACATGTACTAGCTGAAATTCTGGCATAACAAGCAACGATATTAAGATATGGCCTGTTCGCTCATGACAAAAGCCAGAATGCCAACCCAATGAAACACTGTGGAACAGCCATTAAAAAGCATTTTAGCACTTTGGAAACCAAGAGACCACATTAAAAAGTTTAAGTGGACTAATTACTTGAATTACATTACATTACAAACCTAAGCTGGGTTTTTACAGCCCTGTATTTCAGTCCTTGCTGTTTCTTGCTAATGAAGTTAGCTATAAAATGAACAGGATGATGCTCTGGTTTTTACTGACCTGCCAAACATAAAGACTTTTTACTGCTCAGAGCAGGGGCAGAATGCAGGGGATAAGGACTGAGTTAACAAGCTCTGTGAAAACTTGCGTTCTCCAAGCTGTAGGGAGAAGCAATATTTGTACATATCACAAACATTTGGCTCAACTCACAGTCAAACATGTTTGTCCCTCAGTCCAGGGAATATGCAAGTCATGTTTTGGCACTTGTCCCAATGCCAGATGGTTACACACGTGACAACACTAAAAGCAGGATCAATGTGATCTCTTAACAGTTAGCATAAGGAGGGTTTTGTACAACTAAGCGGTGGGCATTAAAGTTCACTATATTTGATAGTACAGACTGATATCTGTAATACCGGTACTGTGATATTACGATTTTTGCCGCACTATTGATCATTGTGCCTCTTCTATCATTCTGATGGTCACAGGGTCATGTAAATAGAGCCATGGTACTAAAATCTGTTCCTGAAAACATCACTCCATTTCTATCCAGCAACATCCTTCCAAATTTCAGGGAGAAACATTTTCCTGAGCACAACAAAGAGCGTCCAGGGAGTCCAGGGTCCTTTTGCTTGGGGGCAAGGGATGAATCTCATTCCTCAAGTTCTGAGCACTTTTAAAAATACAACTGTAGTCATAAGGTCTTAGCTTTAAGCTATCAGATTCAAGTAGTGTAAAAATTCGTGCCATCCATGCCAGGTGAGGAAGTCCTTACAACAGGTTGATTACCATCATTGGGTATTTGCTACCTACAGTGCTGAAATACACAATTTCAGAAGCTTCTTTATCCAGTCTTCCCACAGAAAAGATAAGCCTGTTAATTGCTGTGTAGCATTTTTGTTTTACTCTGCTAAACAGGCTTCAATTTTGTGAGTGGAGTGATTTAAAAAAAAAAAAAAAAAGCATCATCTGATGGAATCAGTTTAAATGGTGGCGAATCCACTGACATCAGTATGCCCATGCTGAGACCCAGCCAGATCATTTTACTATCACGGCATTCATTAGTCGACTTGGATCATTGCTAGGTTCGCACGTATGGTGTACCATTTATGACACATTGTGCATGGTAACAAGAGTGCTTTTCTCTTCAGGAAATGGCAAGCTTTTCCTCTGGGCACAGTGTAACTGAGAACAGCCTGCAGCCTGTAGTTTCTGGATGACGCTTCTAACAACCTTAGAGAAATTGCCTCTTGACTTTTGCTGAGCCACAATCCTTAGAAGTTCTGATGTTCCACAAAAGAAATCTGTATAGCAAAATATGACCAAACTGGCCTTTAGGGAATTCCTAAGAGAAATTCAAAGGTAATCTTATTGTGATTTATGTGATTGTATCTCAATTACATTCATTTATCTATTGTTTTTAAAAAGAACTCAGGGCACCAATTCAAAACCTTTGGCTAAGGCAACTGAAACACTCCACTGGATGCTTTATAGTAACCACTGATTTAACTATAGGGTGGATACTGCAATACTGCAATTAGCACCTTGAAACCAAGTTCTTATATGATTTCCACTGCAGTTTTTCCATAATGTATTTTATGCCATACTGCCGAGTTTCTGACCATTCCTTAGTGGTTTAGCATAGATCCAAATTTTATCCACTTGGCTTAGGAACAAATAAATCCTGTAGTGTTGCATCAAAAACTTCAGATTTTACTCTGATGAGGAAAGGAAATGTTACTAGTCCTTTCCTAGAGAAGCAGCACTGAGGTTCAGAGAGGCCAGGCACTCTTTAGCAGTTGCTGTCAGTGTTTTGAATGCAATGGGAAAAGCTCTTGATGCAGTCACCCAAGCACTTAGGAGAAGGAAATTGCTGACCCCATATTCTGTATGTTCGCCATGCTTAGAGGTTTCCTATGTGTTGGGGTGTTTCTTCTTTACATAGAAATATTGCTGGACCATGTTCAGAGAGGTTTGTTTTCAATGACACAGTGTTAAATTAGATGTAACACTGCTCTCTTATTGACATCCTACTATTTCATTAAGCCAATATCAGATCAATGACACAGGAGAAATAGAGACAATGTCACAAGAGAAACAGCAGCCAAAAGAGCTTGTCCTGGAGAAGAAATGAACTTAGAAAGCAGTGATAATTGTTCATCTTCCAGTAAGTTTTGGGAATCAAGACCATGACATTCACTCTTGAATTTATAGGCAGCTCAAATGAAAGATCTAAATTGTTTATTAAAAATACAGAAAGAAAGAGAAATTTTATTTCACAGTCTCTCTAAATAGATGATTTAAGTGTGGGAAGGTATCCAAGACTTTATGCATCTTGCAGTCTTTGTGAGAGGAAATTTGCTCAAGACAGACTGCTTGTAGGATGAGAAGCAAAGAAATAGAATGGCTTTTGTAGTAAATTATAGGAATGTTGTGCAGAAATTATCGGAGAAATTAATACGTGGATGGCTGTAAAAATGCATTCAAATGCTATTTTTCTTCCTTGGACTGCAATGCATAGCATACACCAAGCCAGTCACGTTCTGGTGTTCATTATCTGCAGACAGTTAATTTAGTTCAACTGCAGAAAGTAAAAGTAACTCCAAAACTCCCTAGGGGGAAAAAGAAAAAAAAGTATGTAATATGTTGTATATTCACCAATGAAAAAGATACCACCTGGATCAATAAATTTGAGAAACAGGGAGCTGGGTGATGTTAGAACTTCCTATGTGTTCACCACCTCCAGTAAAAAACATTGCCCTATGTCTTTATTTGGATTGTTACATATTCTGTCATCTTACTTCACAACTGTCTCACTGAACAGAGAGCAACATGACTAAATGCCTCTTTGCCTAAGATCATATTGGTGTTGGATTAGAAGCAGGTGTCTTTGGAAACGTTTGCCAATTATATAGATGGGATATGCCTAAAGAGATATGCATGATGGTATTGATCACTGTAAATATCATAAAGGAGAAAAGCAAGATGCTGAGGATGGTCTTCTTGGGTTAAATGCCACTGTATATCCTACAGTGAATTCACAATCCACCAGTATTCAATCGGGATCTGAGGGCACTTTTCACACTTTGAGGTCTCATTTCTGAATTCCTGTAAGCACAAAGTTCCCAGACTCTGTGTTTTGGCTTCAGGGCTGAATAAGCCTGTCCAGCCGTACCAAAGCTGTGTCTTGCCGTAGCTTGAGAGAAATTGATGCTCTTGTTTTGCCTTCAGAAGTGCTGAGATCCTAAAAGCAATGACATCCAAGAACGATTTCCCAGCAGTAACTTACCAGAAAGGATGACCCTTGGGATGCCATCCCTGGAAGTACCATGTACATGAGTAGGTCATTGCAGGACTGGCAAGATGCAATCTGTTTGAAAAGAGAGTTGATCAAAACATATAGAGGTTTAGAAGCTTAAGTTCAATTTCTAATTTTTACAATCCTTTTTTTCCAGGAAAACAGCTGCCACTTAAACTCAGACAAGCAGCCCTACAACTCTGATGATGTGTCTGAATAGACACTTCAGAGGAACGTGAAAAAGAAATAAACACCTCACAGTGAAAACATTTGCCCTGCAGGAAAAGAAATAAGAGTTGGATGAAACATAAGCTTTAAAGTTTTGGGGTTGATGAGTTTTTTCTCAATATTTACTATTTAAGCACTGATTATTCTTTTCAACCATTTCAATGTTAATCCATTATGAAATGGGTCAAAGAGACGCTGAAAAATTCATGACAGAGTTTGTAACGGCCAAAATAAGATTCTCAGAAAGTGTTTTTAGAAGGAAGGAATCTAATTAGTTCATTGGTTAATGAAGTAAATCGAAGGAGATTGGCTATGGAACCAATCTCATTCATTGCTTTCACTAATTCCTAAAACAGGGTGGGATGTTTCTCTTCATGGCCTGGTTATTGTCCCTGTGCAAGGCAAGAGGAAAAATGTAATTAGTGTCTGGGCTAATTGGTGACACATTTTGTGACACGCTGCCCTGGCATATACATTATGATATAGTATAATGCTGTATTATCACAAACATATGGTATGACATAGCCCCTTATGTTATAAAGGGGAAAAGGAGGAAATGCTCCAGTTTCCATTGAATTCCAGTTATAAAAGGTTGCTGGAAGCACCATCCTATCATTATGTTTGAAACTGGTTTTATGTATCTGTGCTAAATTGATTCCTCAGTATGGATACTGTACATCGACTGCTGTTCTACATTTCCGATAATTAAGAATTTGAACCAATCTGCAGGCTAAATGTTTTTCTCATCTGAGCAGGCTTAAAGATACAATAATTCAATGGAGTCCAAATGAGGATAGGGTTCAACTTCATTTGCTTAAACAGTTCCTTAATTCAGCCAGTGATCTTCCATTGCAGGAACCTTAACAAGCCACCCACTTCCCAGGCACGAGTCACACATACAGTATTATAAATCTCTCGTACATAAGCTAGTGGAAAAGCTCTATAAGCTGGTATCATTAATTTTATCTTTCAGCTGAAATGGCCTATGGAAAAAAGGCATAAAGGTTTGGCCACAACCAGCTGCTGGCTGGCACTGCATATATTTTAGTACGGATGGCAGGGGAAGCCCAAGATGATGGATATGGTAGCAAGCAACCACATGACTGTCTTGTGGGCTGCTGTATACAGACAAAATAGTTAGTTCTTGCATAGCCCAGTGTAAACACAACACTTAAGAAGGACCTTTGATCCTTTTTCAGCAAGACATGCTTCCCAACCGCTTGGAACAAAATCCCATCAAACGTGAACTAATGTTTGCTGGTTGGGAGTGAACCTTTATATCACGAGATGGGAGTTTGGGTCTGAATACAGCTGTGGGTAGGATATTAGTGGGTAATTTTTTTACATAAATGACATGTACACTGGAAATTTTGCAGCCTGGCCTCTAGAGGATTCATCAGATTTAAGTATTACTGCAGCATTGCATTTGAGTGAAAGGCCGAAGAAAGGGAGCATTTATCTTATCAGGATATTGACTTTCTTGCAGTATTGTTGTGCTACTTTCTGGGGATGTAATAATACAATGTAGTGTTTGCATAGCAACAAGATAAAGGTTTCTTTTTTAAATGTATGGTTCTGCCCTGAAAAAGAAAACCTAACACCATGGCAACACATAGTGATTCCTCTATCAAATATACTTACAAAAAGTGCTCTGCTAGATTTAGGCATCATTATTAAAAAGAAGAGAGATATTAACAAGCTTGTTTCCAGTTGTTTTTTTTTTTAATATATTCACAAGCATTATTACCTGCACCTTATTTATTAGCTGAGTATTTATATCTGCACAGACTCCTACAATATTCTTCCTGCTAACCCTCCCACTCTTTTACCATCTGTCACTTCAGTTGCAACAGTAAAATTGAATTATTTTTTTTAAGCCTGCTAAAATACTGCTAAAAGCAGACAAGTTCCACCCATCTGAGCTTTTAGTTAAAAAGCATGTGCAAGCCTTTATGAGCATATCTAAGAATAAGGTAGACAATATGTGCACATCTGCACCAGGAAGAGCAGTTCCTCCATCGGTTCAGTAAGTGCTTTACCTTCCCACACAATCTAAACGACTGCAGAGTCTGTGCATCAGTTTGTGAAATGGAGATAAGAACTGGCGAGGGAAAACCAGCTCTTTAAAAAACCTGGATCTCCCTCCAAGTGACTGATTTCAGAAGCTAGCAAGACCCATGTTTGTCAGACACTTCCAATCAAAATAAAACCCAAAAAAACTCCAAACAAAAAAACAAAAAAACCCAATCCCCCAAACAAATAAACACACACAAAAACTCCAGCTGATCTTTTTCTTTTTTCTTTTTTTTTCTTTTTAATAAATGAAAAGAAAAAGCCTGAAAATCATCTTATTTAGTTAAATTTTAATGGCAAATTACTTTCACATTTGACCAAAAAAAGGAGGTTTTTTCTCTTATTTAGCTTGCATTTCTCCCCTCTATTTGCATGTGTGGGGAGGAACTTGAACCTCTTTATTTATTGGCTGGCTGAGTTTGGCTGCTGTGGACTCCCTTTGAATGTCACTGGTTGGATATCACTGATTTTACATTCTGGTCAGCTGTGATGGGGGAATCATACAGACAAGTGCAAAGCAGGACTGACAAAGAGGGGTTTCAGTGTCACCTCTCTGACTAACTCTTCAAAAATGTGATCTCCCTCCAAATGATTTCCACAGTCTGCAGGTCAGAGCCTTCATGACGGTGGTACGTCAGTCTCCATCCAGGCTTTCATGAAGATCTGGCAATCAGTTCCAGCTTCACAGTTGATGCTGCAATCAGATCCATGGCGCCTGCTGAATTTTGATCGGTTTTACTGACAAGTGATTAAGGACCAAAAACCCTCTCAAAGAGAGCAAATAGGAGGTCATTGAAAAATGCCCCTACTTATGACAGCATTTCCAAGCCTTTCAAGAGATAACATCGTGGTACTTAGCTTTCCTTTGCCTCCTTCCCCTTCCTCTGCCAATCTCAATTTTGAATCACTGACAAGGCAGAGAAGCAAAAACAGAAAAAAAAAAATAGGGCACTTAAATCCACCACCAAACTGTCATTGTTTAGCAGATACTCCCCGAAGGTAACTGTGAGCTAATGTGAACTCACTTAGCCCATGGAGGAAGGGCTTTAAGCAAAGATGGATCTTCCTGCCTTTGCCTGACATTGCGACTGGCTGCACAGCCAGTTATTGAGATTAGCCGAGGTGTGAGAAGTTAACACACCGTTAAAAACATTGATTGTGAGTTTGAGCCCTTGTTCTATTTCTATCCCATTCTGCCACCTCCCAGATAATCTCGTATACTTCCTTAATGAACAACGCCTCATGCAGTCGTAAAAGCTGCTGGAAAATGCTAGCATTTGCGTTACTGTGAGTGGGCTGGTCATACCTAGGACTTCATGTATCAGGCTCCCTGAAAACTGCACAGTTATTCTCTGATCATTTTTTGACAATTTTCTTCTAACGTCAGAGACCGACTTTTGGAGTGGATTTAGTCCTCAGACTCTTGGCATGGATGTGTGACTGCCCCATTCATGCACTTCTGTGACAGTGAATGATCTGTTAATGAATGGGCTTCATTACACACCCTCCGGAAGAACTTTCCCTAAAACTATTAAAGGAAAACCTGCTCCAATTCTGAACATCTTTTAAAAATATTTTTAAAATATAATCTTTCCCCCAAGAAAATTGAATTTCTGTGAAGCTAAGCAAGCCATGCAGGCAACATGGCGTAAGAAGTGATCATAAATAAGTCTGCTTTTTAATATAATCCATTTAGAAAGATTTTTTATGGAGCATTCATATCGCTGCTTAAGGCAATCGTTCTTCTGGTAGGTATAGCTATAAAATGCATACATGGTGAAAGCAAAAGGACAGAATTATCTCAATAGTGAGTAGATTAATTGGCAATTTCAGCCCTCATATGTATATGATCAACGCTTCCAGCCAAGACTGAGCAGACATCACCTCCAATTAAATATAATCAGACAAGGCCTACCAGTGTTGACGTTTGGAGTCTTGTACTCAGCTCAGTAAGGAACTCTGAAAGGTCAGAAGAAAATTGGTCTCCATATAAACTTGTCAAGCAGGAGGCAATTCCACAGCTTTAATCAAAGCTGTATTAGCATTTGAATGCAGTTGTTGCAACCATGTAATTCCCCAGAATTCACAAATTTCTGTAAAATGAAAGATTTGCCAGATTTCTGGAGGGAATATTTCCATGGGGATCAGATTAAAACACTGTTTAATATAACACCTGGCCTTTTACCACAAAAATGTTTGCATCAAAGTACTGCATATTCAGTACATTTGTAATTTTTAATCATTGAGTTTTTCCTGTACTGAAGTTTTCACTCATCTAAAGGAAAAAATGAGCGTGGGAGTTATAAAGAAGATTTAGCCAGTATTCTGAGTCTCGGTTGGAAAATAACATTCAGAGATTTTTAGGAGAAACTGCTATTCCAGAAAGATTTTATTCTGTGATGCATTGCTTCATTTCCCTCCCTCTATCTTTAGGTATGAGCCATTTTCCTCTCCTCCACCTGCCTTAAGCAAAACAGGACAGTTCTGCTTCCTCCAAATGGTGCCTGTCATCTTGGGGTACGCTCACCAACCTCTTGACCTTGCCAACTGAGAAGTCTTCCGAGATGGCAAATGCCCCCAGCTGCCACCGACCCAAGTAATCTGGAGAGAAGCAGATATGAGGAGAGGATACCTTGGATGGGAAAAGCTGACATTACAAGTTAAACTGCAACATAACCTCACATGTACATAATACAGATATTTACATCTGACCTAGTCATCCCAGGTTCATTTTATAAAGCAACGGAGAGAAATATACCCAATTCAGCTGAACTGTTTTGCACATCAACTTTAAAACAGGATGCGTTGCATCTCATTGCACCTTAGCTGTATCAATTAGACCTCTCTGACCAAAAAGGGAATCAGATTCCAGCTCACGTGTTGAATTCCACATTTAATAGGATGAATGTGACCAGAGAGAGGAAAGGATCGATGGGCAGAAAGCAATTTACACTGGTGCAGGGTGGAATTATGGCCTGTAGAGGTTTGCTCCATAAGGGACTCTTGTTGCTCTATGGCAAATTAAATGGGAAATTTAAAAAGGGGAGGAAAAAGAGTGAAATTATGTCAGTTGGTTTACCTCACTGCTTTAACCAGTCAAATTAATCTCCTGTAGGGATTGGTGATTGCAGCCAGCTCCTGGGACAGGGGTGGACCAGGAAGATCTCTGTGCAGTACTCCAGAAGAGCAGTGCTGACCTACACCAAAAAGAAGAACTTTAATGCTCTTTCCCTCATACCAGTTCCATGGAAATAACTCTGACTTACGTGAATAATGAGGGAAGAATCAGGATGCTGATTTATCAGCGGGAGTGAGTGCTGAAACTGTGAGTGCAGCAGTGTCTGGAGTCGGCACAAGCCCTGAGAGATGATGATTATGTAGGTCTACCTTTCATGTAGGTCTGTGTCCCATACCCAAAGAGAAATGGCATGAGACAAGATGAACAAAGGGTTAATTGATACTGGGCAGAATGGATACATTTCTGTCTGAAATTAATACCCAGTCTACCATAGCATTTGGATTTCCATTCGAGAGAAGCTGTGGATTCTCTGATGTAAATCAATGTAACTTCCTCCTCTTTCTTTCCCACACAATATAGAAGGTAATTTCTTACTTCATGGTTAATTTATTGGAGCTGTTTACTATTCTGCTTTGCTATGATAAATTACCTCCTTAAATCTTTTCTTCTTTTTACATCATCAGTTGCCCATTCTCAAAACACAGTATTGTATCTTTCTTGGTGCCAGTGTTTAACAGAGCTCTGTGCAATACTCTGTGCCACTCCTGATAATGTAAGTGTGATAGTTTGCTTTAACTATTGCCATCTAGCAGCAGAAGATATACACAGATCTACAAATACGCTAGTGGGTGCTAATAAAACCCAGCATAAACCAAGCTTCCTGAGTCCTTTGGAAAAAAAAAAAAGAAAACAAAACAAAACCACGCTGTTCTTTCAAAGCACATGCAAATATAAAATTTCTGCATTTCTCTCCTGATTTCAAATGTTACTCCCATCCAAAATTGGTGCCTAAGTGAGGTGTAAGCTGCCTGACGCTCTGTAAATAAGCAGAGAACCTCTATTCTGTCCCTCTGTGCTACCAGGTTATTCAGTTCAGCTCTGCCATGGCTGACCTGCCTTTTAATTTCCAAACAAACAAGGTCAACAAAGCTGGCAGCTGGTAGTTAACTCAGTATAATAAGATTTTGATTGCTTTCCTACAGCAGGGACTATACAGGGAGACAAGTACATTATACTTTTGAGTGAAAGCACAAGACCTATTTCAAGGTCTTCTATAAATGTATTTATCTTTAAAGATAGGAACACCAAGTAATGATTAAGTAAATAATGAGACCTTAACTTCACACACTGAGCTGTAATAAACAAGCAGCCAACAAGAGAGGTTACTGAGAAGTAGAGATGATTTTTTTTTTTAATAGGGAGATTGACTAGCATATTTATTCTGGAACAAAATATTGCAGAATAATGCCTTGCTTTGTCACTGAAATTAAAACTAAAGGTACCTTAGCCTGCAGGACAGACAGGGAAGGCTTCCTCCCTACCTACATCTGACTCCATGCAAGTTCTTATCTTGTAAGAATCATCGTATCCCAAGAGTTGTTAGTGGAGGAAATATTGCTCAGTCTCTTTATCACTGATCAAGATGAAAGCACTTGATGCATCCGCAACAAATTTATAGATTATATTAAATTAGGGGGAATGACTGACTCACCAAATAGGGTTTTAATCATGAAGGACCGTGAAAAATTTGAGAATTGTGCCAACAGAAACTTCTTAAGGTTCAGAAAGGAGAAATACACAGTTCTATACCTAGGTGTGACAACACGGTGTCGTTTAACCCCAATAGACAGCTAAGCCCCTGTCATGGTTTAACCCCAGCCAGCAACTAAGCCCCACCCAGCCGCTCACTCACTCCCCACCAGTGGGATGGGGGAGAGAATCAGAAGGGTAAAAGTGAGAAAACTCGTGGGTTGAGATAAAGACAGTTTAATAGGGAAAGCAAAAGCCGCATGCACAAGCAAAGCAAAACAAGGAATTCATTCCCTACTTCCCATCGGCAGGCAGGTGTTCAGCCATCTCCAGGACAGCAGGGCTCCATCATGTAACTTCATTCACAGTGACTTGGGAAGACAAATGCCATAACGCTGAACATTCCCCCTTCCTCCTCCTTTCCCGCCGCTTTATTGGTGAACATGACGTCATATGATATGGAATATCCCTTTGGTCAGTTGGGGTCAGCTGTCCTGGCTGTGTCCCCTCCCAACTTCTTGTGCCCCCCCAGCCTCCTCGCTGGTAGGGCGGGGCGTGAAGCAGAACAGTCCTTGACTGTGTGTCAGCACTGCTCAGCAGTAACGAAACATCCCTGTGTTATCAACACTGTTTTCATCACAAATCCAAAATATAATACCATACAAGCTACAATGAAGAAAATTAACTCTATCCCAGCCAGAACCAGTACACCCATGCACCCGGACAGGCTGGGAATCAACTGCTGGTGTAGCAGCCCTGCCGAGAAGTACCTGGTGGTTACAGTGCATATGGGGTTGACTGCGAGCCAACAGTGTGCTCTCATTGTGATCACATGAAAACACATACTGGGGCATGTTGGGAGGCTTTCTGAGCAGCTGGAAGGTTGACATTGCACATAAGGAAAGCAATTCTTTACTAGGAGGGAATGCTGAAACAGGTTGCCAGAGGGACAGTGGAATGTGCACCGTTGGAGTTTTTCAGGATTCATCTGGACCAGGCCACCGCTGACCACATTTAGCATTGGCCACAATCCTATTTTAAATGTGACTAGGGATATCCAGAGGTTCTTGTTAAGCAAAGGACTATTTCCGCAATCTAAATTTCTGAGCCCCAGTGATTTCCTCCAATGTTGTGATTTATAGCAGAATCATGTCCATGTTGACAGGAGGCTTTATTTGACTATCCCACTATTTCATTTCATTCAACGCAAACTGTCTGCTATTAAACCACTGTCTTTGCAAGGATTGTTTGGATCTCAGTTTAGTTCCCAGGACAAAGCAAATTCTTCCTTTGGAGGACAGGACAATAAGACTGTTTGGAGGCAGTTAATATGGATTATCTACATGCTGGAAGGACAATCATGCAGCATTTCCTTAAGTCTTAGTGGGAACTTTTCGATAGATGCTCCATCATTACTTTTGGGAGGTTTTTCTGCTCCTACATGTGCAGCTTGGAAGTACCAGGAGTGGAGGGTTATTTACTGCTACCCACCCATTTCCAGGGAATAGAGTACAGTTTTTCTGAACATACTTTAGGATAACAGACATTCCTTGGGCTGAGGTGGGAGCCTACCTGAATCAGCATTTCCAGAGAGGTCATGCAATTTAACAAAAACAAGGTCCTTCCACAAAGCAGGCTTTTTCCTGTTCAGCCAATACTTTATGAATTTCCAAATAATAAGCCAGATTCCCAAGTAGGGTACATTTGAGAGCAGCTATGGACTTAATCCACCATACTGAAGAGCTTGATGGTTTATTGTTTCCTTTCCTGTGGTGGTAGCAATTTTCTTTTGTAAAAGAGTTGAGAGTGCAGATCTTTTTCAAGCACTAATGACTCACAACAGCTCTATCAAATGAAGATCTGTTTGCTAATTTAAAAACAGGGAACCTTAGGCATGTGTAGGTGAAGAGACAGCTAGAAGTGTTCCTCACAGATACTGTCCTATACTAGGGATGAAGTAGAATTATTTCATTTTAAGGGAATTAAACATTTTTTTCTTTATCACAATGGACTGGGGGGTTCATGTCAGATTCAGCTGACGTGAAAAAGACTCCAGCGAAAGCAAGTTACTATTGCAACATATACTGCTGCCAGTGAAACAGCACTCATTACAGAAAATCATCAATTCATTCCTCAAAAAGGAATTGCTATATTTTATAGTTAAAATTTAAAACAGTTGTACAATTTGTTTCTCCTAACAGTCTGGTAAAAGCAGGATATCATGATATCCAGAGATAACATCTGAAGAAAACATCGGAGACCATTCTTTTTCTACCTTATTTGATTTATTTAACATACTCTTTTTTTAAGCATCACTTAGCCACTGATGAATACACCCAGGTGTAGTTCCTATCAGTTACAGAAATCAAACATACATCAGCACTTAGCATTATCTTACCATGGTTTTAGTGTTGTTACAGCTTAACTCTGCACACTCTGCTACTACCGAAACCAACTACAGCAAACTACTTAGACCATCTAAATAACAGGATTTCATAACATGTTAACCAACAAACAGGGTTTCTATGATCTTTCCTAATAAGCTACATACAATGCAACCCACCCCTGAATCTTCCTTGCTTGCATTGCTGCAAAATTTGAGGGCAACTGCTCCATGAAAACTTGTGTTCTTGTCAGTTCCCTTTCTGCCATTGTAATATCCACTGCAGAAACACTAAACAGGGTTTGTTTCTCAAGGGGTATTATTATTATTATTATTATTATTTCATGTTAACCCAGAGCATGTTTCACCTGGTATTTTCAATCTGTGGACAATCGTGAAAAAATGGGGGGGTTGGGGCTGATTTGTACTGAAGGAAGCAAGCAAGACAGGGGGACCTTCGAACAGGACATCCTGCCTTTCAGATCAGTCTACCAATGAGTGCAATATGTCTTGTGGCCTTCTTTGGAATAACCTGCACCATCACAGTTACTGAGGAAAGCAAAGGAGAAATAGTTTAAATATAAATAAAATAAATAAAAGTGATGTAGGATCTCCTAACTTCTTTTTTTCAAAATTATTTTTTCTCATCTGAATTTGGCCTTAGGCTTTGTTTCTATATTTTGCAAGACAGGATTCAAATTAGACTATGAGAACTATCAAAAATCTTACTTAGTTGGTATCTATTGGACTTCAGTTGTAACTCCCTGGAAAGTTGCAAGATGACAAAGAAATATTTAGGGCCAGGCTCTGTTTTATTTTACAATGTTCAAAATCCGAACTCACCCATTAGTCTTCTTTCAAGTGAACTGCTGGTTAGTGCAGAGTGGTGGATAGGTCAGAGGCTTGGGAAAGGCAGATGCAACAATTTCTGCTTTAGCTGCTGCTCCTTACTTGCTGCATAACCTTGAGCAAAAGGTTTCAGCTCCCTGTGACTCAGTTTCTGCTCTTTGTAGTACAAGCTCTGCAAGGTAAGAACTATCTTTTCTGTATTTCTACAGCAGAGAGAGGAGTAATATCCCGTTCCCACATCAAGCCTCCAGATATTACACCATGGTGAATAATAGAGAGTGTGAGAAAAATCAGCCCCGAACCATTTTTTTAGAAAGCTCCAATACCTCATTCTCATTTGTTTCTGCAATTTAGGAAACATACGTTCCACAGTGCACTGAACTATTTCTAATATGCCCAGCTGTGCAGGTTGATAGGCTAGAGATAAAACGATGCTGCTAATGAAAAACAGCTGCTCATTAGTCAGGAGAAAACTGGGTAGGATGTTTAGAGATACAATTATTTTTACTGTTCTTGTCCCTTTTACGGTTATGCAGAAATTATATTATTATCAAATCATGTTAGACGGCGTCTCAGGTTGAACATTTTAAAAATGAATGTGGTTCATTAACAACATGATGAATATTTAAGCAGGATTACAGAGCATAATGAACTTCCTTTAATTTTTTTTAAATAGAAAAAGCCCAATAAATTTGCTAATATTTCACTGGTTAATGTTGCAATTAGGTGTGCAGCATCTTTTCCCAGCTTTCTGAACATCTCTCTTTTACTGCTGACTCTGAATTTAAGTCTGATGCGAAGGGCTGAAAAGTTGCATGTTTTTTTCCTTGAACATCAATCAGAAACAGGCTGATACCTTAAGTCTAATCCGAGCTAAGCAGTCACCTCACCTACAAGAAACCCCTGGTAAAGGAAAGGAAATAGAGCCAAACAGTCTGCTCTGATGCTCTGTATCTCAAAAGTAAAACAAAATTGAAACCTCATCCCCTGAATAACCCTTTTTGTGATCTTATCGTGTTTCTCACAAAATTGACTAGAATTTCACAACTGCACAAGACTTTCATCTTTAAGGTTCTTCTGCTTTGTTTGAGAAAAAAGCCAAGAAAACCAAGAAGTAGAAAGAAACAATTGAATATCCATATTGTTAAAAATTCCTTTAAAAATCTAATTATTTCGTTGTCAGAGCCACATTTACTTGGGGTCTGGACCCTTATGCTAGAAAGTTGGTTGTAGAAATTTGAATCTTTCTGCCATGAGCAGAATGGGCTTAGTGCTTTTGAGTCTGCTCTGATCAGACAATCTTCAGCTCAATTTACTCAGCAAGCAAAAGCAGCAAAACGAAAGAAAAGAAAAAGGAGATTGATTGACGATCTGCCTAAGTCTCTGGGGCCAAATCCTTCTCTCGTGGTCTCTCCCTCTCCAGACTTACATTTTGAAGGCAGGGATAGTCCAAGGCAGAATTTTAGGCAGATTCAAATTCCACATTGGATAGCTCAGCAGAAAGCTTTTAAAAGAGATAAGCCTGGCTGAAAATATCCTTATAACAAATGAGTTTTAGGTAGAAAGTTGAGCAAAGCTGATGCCTGGCAGCAGCAGTTTTCTGACCGTAGTGGGAGGGGAGTGGGGGAACTCTCCATTGAGCTGCAGCTACCCAGAAGTACTGCAGTGCTATTTGGAGAGACCCGCTTCTCGTGGAGGGTTGGTAAGAGCACTTTTTTGGTGGGTATATCATGGGAGATGCATAGGGAAAAAAGTCCGATGTCTAATGTACATGAAAAGAGAAAGTATGTGCCTCCAAGTGCCTGAAAAAAACATAACATGCTTTGAAAACAATATTTAGCACTTTATCCTGAAGTTTATTATTTGACGCCACAAACCCCAATTTTTTTCCCATAAACCGAAACTGGTGAAATTAGAGAATTATTTCCCTGACAGTTGCTGAAGAGGAAAAAAGGTCATTTCCCAGTTATCTCCAATAGCAAATCAACACATCAGGAGATATACACAGCTCCTCTATCTGCTGGCAAGACCAACTCCGTTGTGATGTTAATTCCTTTATCTGGAACATTTGGAGTTTACCAATACATGTCTGCTGTAGACAAACAGTGAGAAACAAGAAAACTTCAATATCAATAAATGCCTTGAGGCAAATCCTTTTTTTATCCCTTGTATTGCAGGTAAAATAAACAAGAGAAATTATCTGCACTAACTCAGAATTCCAACTTTGAGACAAAGTCTTTGTGCAAGATGCTGTACAAACATGAAATGAAAGTTACAGTCCTGGAAATCTAATAGACTGAGTAGTTAATAAAAGACAAACAGGTAGAGGTGGAGACCGGGTAAGGATGAGAAGTCAATGTTTATATGGAGATGAAAGACTCATAATGTGCTGACAAGCTACCTGTTGTCAAGTTTTTTGAGATTCGTAACAATGGAGAAATTTGAAGCATAAGGAAATTGCTTTGCAAGTGCAGAGGAAGGATTATTCCCCCAAAATGAGGGCCAAAACAGTTGCAAGCACAAATCTGAGATGGAAGGTAGTATCTGCATGGCATTATTGAATTTCACCATGACTGTGGCTCAGACTAGCTCTGTGTCACCAAGCTGGATGATGCATTACTGGTATCTCGATATGTGGCTGAAGTTCTGGTCTTTGGGACCACCTCAGGTGTCTTTCTGTAAGGTCCTTTCCACAAACATCACCAGTTTGGTGTTACATGATGGCTCATGGGAAAATCCAGCTGCCCTGAGAATGAAAATGCAGGTTCAAAGCTTGATCCTCTCCATTACATAATCCTGCCCAAATGATGGCCGGGTAGAAACACACGCAATAATTGTTTATGTGCATAGATAATGCATGTACATATGCAGCATACAAATGCATCCACGTCTACATATATCTATATGCATACTTTATATATTTCTAGCACACAGTAAAGTATGTCCAAAAAAAAAATATCCATTGGACTCCCTCTTGACGTCGCAGACTTCACCTGCACGTGTCGTTTGAGAACCTGAGACATTGCACGGAGGAAACCATGCTGTTGTTGCTATTAGTCTCCTTTCCGATTGTTGCCTCTGTGTCTTTCTCTGCTCCCAGATCCAGAGGACTCTGGGGAGCTATTGCAGTCTGTCGCTACATGTGCCCAGCAGGTCCCTAGCCCAGAGCTGTCAGCCCTGTCAGGCAAACTAAAAAAGAAATCCCACTGGCCAACACCACCAGTAGACTATTACCATCTTGCTGAATCAGATACCAGAGGATGCTCTGGCATGTGATACCCTGTCACACCATAGCCAAAACAAAAAAATAAATAGGTGAGCGTCGTTTTGCATCATGTCAGCTTGAGCCACAATAGCTCAGAGCAGGGAGCTACTTATTGCTCTGCCACTTACTAAAAAACTTCGTTTTATGTATGGTGCTGAGTAAATAGTAAATAATAATAATCTACTCCAAGTCCATTCAGTCTTTTCCTTTCCAGGTGGCCTCCTCTTGTATCTGTATCACTGTGCTGGAGCTAAAGGAGCGGTCAGTCTCCAAGCTGAAAACTTAGCACGGCAATGGCCAACTACAAAACCAAAACAAATAGTTTTGGTAACTTCTAGTCTCCGTGGGGTGGGAGACTCCAGCCTGGCTTTGCAGAATTATGCTACCGACCTGGGACAGGTTCCTTTCACCTTGTAAATGAGAGTGACAATCTTTACAGCATTCAAGGTAATAAGCAGCAGCTTAGTCTGATTAAACAACTTAGCATCAACTGGAAGGAAAAAAAAAAATATTGTGAGTGGACTTCAATATATATTTTTGCAAATTTGTAATTTGGTAAAGTAGGGGGCTAAATTTCTCTGTACAGTGTCACTACTGTTTTAGTCTTGGGACCTTCAGGAGTTTTGCAACTCAGCTGCGTTTCTCATTATCTGATCTGCTGTTATTCTGTCCCAGGTTTTACATAAGGGCTCTATCTTGGTACCTTGAGTCCATCTTGTAGTAATATATTGACTCATCTAGACCTAGACCTTAGCCAGCTTTCAAACGACTCATGTCACATTTTGTCAGTGCTCTGAGGGTTGGAGTCAGTCCATCTCAAGCTGTAGAAAACCCTTGGGGATGCAGGAGATGCGGACTGAGGGTGAGAGAGAGGTTACTAGGCTCCGCAATATTTCAGGGAAATCAGTAGTGAAAGGTGGGACAAAAATCCTGGGGAGGAAATAACTGTACCAAACAGTAGAAGATGATTGTAGGAAAAATTATTAGACCCTGCAGAGGAGCTGGCAAAGCTCTGTTATTTGCTCTCTTCTGTTTTGCCATGCCAGGGATAAATTTTCATAGGTCATGAATGCTATCAGAAGGGAAAAAAATCTTAACTTAGGCTAAAATAACCATAGAGAGCAGGTAAACTGGGTTTTCATTCCATCAAGCAGCTAAAATTCAACCTGATGCTTCCCACAGGCAATAGCTAGAACTGTTAAATTGAATTCAGATTTACTAGACTGGTGCCAGGATCACAGGCCTTTTTTTTCCTTGCACAAAGATTTATAACATATTACTTTTCCCTATTCGTCCCTCCTCACAAATCACTGTCCAAAGGGGAAGGAAGTACAGTAACTTCTTCACTCTGAACATGACATTATGTGGAAATTTCCTCTTAAGAAATAACCTTACCATTGTGAAGAAAATAATGCACTTTAATAAGGCCCTTTCAGTAATCACACTTGTAGGCAAGAAAAGGTCAGAGGTGGAAAGGGAAAATATGAAGGACATGAGGAGATGAAGATTCCTGATTTGTTTATTTACACAGCTAAAATTTTGAACGTATGAACTGGAGACTTCATGAAAGAACATAACCTGATTTGTAAAAGAAATGGATTTTTATAAAAGGACTGCTAAATGAAGCTACCAATAGAAATCTTTTTCCCGGGTGGATTATATTCTCTGTTTGTGCTCCCAGAAAGGGAACAGAATAAACCAATCTCGACAAGCACACTTCAAATAAATGGTTTTCAATCTGATTTTAAATACTTGCTCCTGGGGTAAAGTAAAACTGTCTTAAATCAGAAAATGGGGACATTCCAAAAGAAATATAGTTTTGCTCTTTACTGTAGTAGTGGTTTTGATATAGTAATGTAAATGAAAGGCCAAGAAAGAGAAGCTTGAATATATATCCCTGGTTTATGTGTAGTGTAAGAGTCTGAAGTGCCCATTGTGTAAACATGAGGGCTATTCGTTATAGCTTCAGTCTGCAATGCAAGGTCCATGTGGCTGAGATGGCTAAATTTTACTTTCAAAAGTGACTTAGGACTAAAACTTCAAGGGGACAGGATAGGTTTTGGAATGGAATCTAGGCAGTTTTGATGAAAATATGATTTTTTAGGCAGTCAGGCATGAAATTCTCATTGGAATATTTTTGACTATTGACGTGCACAAAATAAGCATTCAGTGACAAGACAGAAAGGACTGGAAGAAATGGCTGCTGATCTGAATTAATGTTATTTTATTAGTATTTTCCCCAGGGGATGCCCAGGTTGCGTTGCTAATACACAAAGGAAGAGTGTTGCTTCTGCCAATTGCTTTAGCAAAGTGGCAGCTTTTCACCCCTAAAGCTCTCCCTGGGGATAACTCTTTGAGGAGCAGGGCCTTGCTGCTTTGCTCTCTCTCTTCTCTTTTCCCCAACAATTTCCCTTGCAATTAATTCACAGGGATCTCCAAAGAAAATTATTTCGGTTCTGACCCCTGTCCCACCTCAGCTGCAAGCTGAGAAGAGGAGCTTAATATGTCTTACATTTGCCATCAAAGCTCCAAAAGAGCTCCAGAAAGCAGATGTCTCATACTAGTTTCTTCAAGATCTGCTCCACTCCTTCATCATACAAGCTTCATGCAGCAATAATACAGCTCCAGGATAGCTGCTTTGCCCCTTACAAGACCAGAAAAGGAAATCTTGTTGGGCTTCTCTGGATTGCACTAAAGTTGCCCACAAACAGAGGCATTTTGGTTACTTCAAGTCTCATTCAATCCAGATGAAGATGCTGCTGCAAGGACCTTTGCAACCAAGACACCTGTCCCCATCTATGCAGCAACTGACCATCCTCTTTGGGAGAACAGATTTCCAACATGAACATTATCTTATGCCGAGATGCCCCAAATTTAGGGTTTTTTTAACAAACACTTTATATGTGTCTGTACAACAAATCTCTGGAGAGCAACGCTCCCTATACTAGCACCATCAAAACCTTGACTGATGAAATAATGACAGATAATAAAGGGTTTAAAAGTTCGCTAAGAAAGAAGCCTATGCTGCTGCCAGTGGCATTTCCCTGTTGGATAGTTCAGGAAGAGGCCTTCATTTTGAAACTAAATCTAATTGGAGTTTGTTTGGGATTCAGCTCTCCTACTGACTTAACAAGCTGCTGGAAAGTCTAATAAATATTGACATGATCCTTTTCCCTTTTGCAGGGCCTTGTAAGAACTCCACTTCGCAGCTCAATGATGCCTCCTTGTGTTGCCTGTCTCACAATGTAAAGTAGAGGAAAAAAACATGGTCAGCACCCACTTCTACATGGAAATGTAATGAGTGTGTTTCTAAATTTTCTCCAACCAGTTCAGCTGAAACAATCTTTGCTTTCAAGCAAAGACAGATTCAAGCCCCATTTCATGGTGGGCATCTGGTATCTGCTTGGGTTTCACCCTCCCAAAAAAGGAGGATATGGTGTAAATTGCAGTTATGAATTGTAATGAATTGCACTTTGGTCTGTGCCTACTTACTCGATATGCTTCCTATTTCGTCAGAGCCCATCAGAATTAAAAGTTAAATTAACCCTGGTTACAGCAGATGAGAATACTACTTGCCTCTGGGTGGGTCGCAAGGAGCGGAAAGAGAGAACTGAGGAAAATGGGGAGGCATGGGAGGGAGACAGCAGAGTTTGTTTTGAAGCTTAATTGAGTTTTATTTGCTGATGATTTGGAAGGTATAAAATACAGCAACAAATAAATCCATAGATAAGAGTAAGTTTATACTTTCAGATAAAGGCTATTCAATGTCAGTTTAAAGGGGTGATAAAAAATCACAGTATAATAAGAAAGAATAAGTAGAATTAAATTGGGGTGAGGAACAGCTTGGAAGAAAAACAGATACTGTATAATCTTAGGTGATGATTTAGGGGGAACAAAAAGAATCACCATATACCATTTTACAAGGTCTTGGTAATTCCCCTCTTCTGCTTTCATATGTATCCTGAGCTACACTCTCAAGCTGCTTATTTCTTCACTCCTGTATCTGCCAAGGTCTCACTCAGCCCCCTGCCACCGAGCCATGTAGTAGTGTCTTTGGGGTTGCAGCTGTGGGACAAATAAGATTCCTTGGATATGACTCGAAGAGGATGGGGATGTGATCTGCATTTAAAAAATAACAGGTTTGTCCTCATGCATTGCGTTTGAGCTGATTGCAAATGGCTTTTGAAGGTGTTAGTGTCTTTGTATTTAGTTTGCAGTTGGGGTAATTGCATTAGTGGGATGGAGGATGCCTGACCCACCACATCTGGGCAGAAAAGGAGTTAGACCTCAAGACTTAAAGTCTGTAGTTGTGAGATGACTTCCCTGCTCTTTCATCTAACAAAGAGCCCAGCTTTGCAGCACCAAGTCAGTAGCGTATGTCTAAGTTTCCACCTACCAGAGTAGGACCAAGCAACGCTGAAGTGATGCTGCTGAACTTTCATGGGTTTTAGGTGAAATGTGAACCCATGACACGATTAAGCGTTGCTTCTTCTCCACATCATGTGTGAGAAAGGTACAAACTCTGATGGCCTGGAGAACGGAGATAAAACTCTTCCCCGTATCATGCCTTCCCCCACCCCAAAAAGAGCAGCCCAGTTCCCATGTGAGCCTGGCTCGCAATGTGGCCAGAGCAGCATGAAGCTCTTTGGGGGTAGCAAAGCAGCAATGGCGAAAGGTCATATACATGTTTATCTCTAGGCTTATGCAGCTCGCAGCACAGCACAGACCCTTTCTGAGGAGCGCTGGAGTTGCCCGAGGAGCACTTGCAGCTCAGGCACAACCTCAGCCAGATGGTGTCTTGCTGCTGGTTCAGCCATGGTCTTGTTCTACAGTGACTTGGTCTACGGAGAAAAAACTGCCGCAGGGCACACCAGTGGCACTTTGCCCCTTTGACACATAGATGGTTTCAGTGAGTGTGCTTTAGCTTGGGTAAGAGTGCCCAGATGACAGATACAAATCACAATAACTATAATTATATATATAAAATATGTATGTAATAAAAATTACATATATAAAAATTATATATATTATATATACAAAATAATAATAAATAAAATTATTATGCCCCATGCCTGTCAGTGTTTAAGAGGTATTTGGACAATGCCTTTAATAATGTGCTTTAACTTTTGGTCAGCCCTGAAGTAGTCAGGCAGTTTGCCTAGATGATCATGATAGGTCCCTTCCAACTGGAACTATTCTATTCTATTCTATTCTATTCTATTCTATGCTATGCTATGCTATGCTATGCTATGCTATGCTATGCTATGCTATTCTATGCTATTCTATTCTATGCCATTCCATTCTATATTTTAGAAGACATACACCATGGAAATGGTAGGAGGACAATTACTGGAGTCATTTAATCTGGGACTGAAGAAAACAGTTTGGAAAGTACTCAAACACTAGCAGGGGAATAGTTTAGATGAAGCTAATATTTCTTTTCCATCTTTTTATGACTCTTACTTTTTTTCCTGTCCCTCTGTGTTTGTGAAACATCATCAAGACACTTAGACACAAGAATGCAAATTTGCTCTTCAACTGGGCACGTGCAAGCCAATCTCAACCCAAAAGAAATCCACATAGCTGCCTTAGAGGGGCCTGACTATTCAGGAACAAAGCCAAGTTCTTCTGGCTGTACTTAACGCCAGCCAGATGCACACCAGCTCTGGTCTCACGGCAGTGAATCCCAACAGAGACAGTATGTTTCTGAGTCGACGGATTCACCATTTGCCATGGCTGCGTGATTTCTACACAGACACTGACACGTGCCCAGTTGGACTGAAGTGTGAAGGGGAGAACAATGGAAGTTTGCCCTCTTAGCAGAAGGTATCTTTTTGGAGGATGCTTGTAGATTATTTCCAAACCAGTGGATGTAATGACGGGTATGGCACTGGAAATCAGTTTACGTTTTTAAACTGTAAGAACAGTCACTGGCGTGCTGTTGGTCTGGGCACCGTACAGTGCAGCAATGGGCAGCGATGCAATTTTCAGCCCTCCCTATCCTCTTCTTCCCAAGCACACCAGCAACAGGAGTCATTACCTTGGCTCCCAACAGCTTGCATAGTATTTCCTGACACCCCCACTCGTACCTAGCAAGTAGCATTAAAAACAAAACCTAAATGTCATTTAGGTCCTTCTGGAATGTCTGGCTTAAATTTTTACTTTATTTTAAAAATAAAATGTTCCTACATACGATTTTACTGTTTATAGGTATTTTTTGATAAAAGCAATGTAAATTCTTTTGACAGAAGGAAAATTGAATCCACTCTCAAATCTCCTGGTTGATATTCAAATAGTACTTTGGTAACAGAGGTAGGTACTAGTTGTATCACACAAGTTGTCAAATCTCTCAGGTTCTTCTGTGGGTAAAACAAGGAGAAAAATTCAATTCAGAGACTTTTTATTGCATAAGGGTAGAAGCCCATGTCTTCAAAGAGTTCAGAGACTGGAGGGACAATAAAGGGAAACAATTTAATACCCAGAAGTGCCTGCAAACAGTACATCTTACTTTGTACTGTCACTGATTTGCAACCATTTGGTCCTTTTATAACAAACTATCAAGTTTTTGTGTTTTGATCTCATAAGTATTGACCCTTGGTCGTGAGTTTCCAGCAGACAAGGTGCTTGTGATAATCCAGCCATCCAGCTCAGTGCTACTTGCAGGCAGAATAGCCTCTCCTCTCCATGGATGGGGTAGGATACAGTGCATAGTTTCCCATCCTCCCTTGAAATACTTTTGATCACCTGTGAATGTTTCCAGAATATGCAGGAGGTGGCCCAGCAGAAGCGGCTCTAAGATCAACAGACTGCTGAAACAGTAGTGCTAAATAAAATGACTGCTGACAAGCTCAGCACTTTACCCTCTTGTCCCCACTTAAAGAGGGGACACGTTGAAGTCCCCATTACTGACCCCACTCCCACTCCTTCCTGCCTCACTCCCTAGCCTAGCTATAGCTAGCAGAACTCACCGTTCTTCTCTTCACTGTAATAATTCCCAGTCCAGCAAGTCTCTCTGTCTCTGTTCCCTGGTGATGAGTGTTCAGAAAACTTACGGTGAAAGCTGGAGTCAGAGGGTACTTTCCGTTCTGCCCTGTGTGCCAGAAAAAATTGAGATCCCCGTGATGGACCACTTGGTTTAATGTGAGTGTGAGGCATTTTGTTTTTCAAGTCCATGAAGTTAAGAGCTATTAAAAGGCAGCTGCTTATTGACAAGCTATCAAATAAATTTGGAATGCATCCTGCTGTGTAGCCATCTGATGAAGCCGAATGGGAAAGCTAATGACCCTAGCGATATACTTGCTATAAAATATGGCCTTTATTTCAGCACTTGAGGTTTATTCTGTAGTGGGATAAGGAAGGCAAATGTAATGCATCCCATTTTCCTCCAGCGCAGAATTGCACATGTACATATTGGTTACAAACCACCCAGATGACTCGCTCTTTATAGCCTGCCATGCACTCCTCCTGCAAGCTTGACAGCAAAACTGAGCCAGCAGTCTGTAGCAAGCAAAGCAGCTTATGATTTCCTTGAATTTCTGTTATTTGGAGTTATTCCTCAAATATGGAGTGGAACATCAGTTGGGGTATATCAGTTAATTAGCTCTGCCAGTTTTCTCCCGCTGAGAAGATAGCCCTGTTGTTATAAATAATTCAGATCCTTTTCGTTCTCCGCGAGCTGCAGTGGTGTAACTATCTGTAGAGTTTTGCTGATAGTGACATCTCTTATAGTCATGTGACCATCTGGGATAAAATCAGAGATTTATTTTGATTAGCATCGCAGTTTATATGGCATTGCTTGTATGGTCTAATTGGATGAAAATAACTGAGAACACGATTTCCAATAGTGAAAATGTATTTGGAAATAATCTTTCTGGCAGAGACTATTTTTGCTCCTTCTTTGTCTGCGTAGCACCCAACACAATAGTCCCTGACCATGCCTTTAGTGTTAGCAAAATTCAAATAATAATTTCGAACTGAAATACGCCCAAGTGCAGAGGGTAATCTGTTGTTTAAACTCTCAAAGTGAAGGATGTACCTATTTGTTCTTGCAATGGGATACATTATACGAACTGCAAACCTCCACTATTTGCTGAAGTATTGACTGTTTTCTTTAACGCTGCTGCACAAGGTAAAAAGCAAATACAATGAAAGCATTAGGCACATTTTACTCAGACGCCTAACTTAAGCTGACAGCAAGAACAAACACTCTTGTACGTGTAACCGTACGTCTGTCTCCAATCCCATATACACAGTCGATAATACTGGCACTTAAGGCCACAGGTTTCTGATTTCAGAAGTTAGCTCGATGAAGGACCAACAAATCACACTGTCTATGTAAAGTGACTCAACAAACGGACTTTTTGTATTTTTTATAAATAACTGAACAGCTGATGGGAAGGCCACAGTGGCAGTGGAAGGGATGTCAAACATGGAAGTGAGATTTTGGGGAAAGGTCATTTCTGGGGAGCAGAAAGAAAGACAGGGGAGAGAGAAAATCCAAAATCTTTATCTGTCCAAAATCCCACTCATCCTTTTTAGCCACCAACCCTCATATTGCCTCAAATCCACCCCAGCTTCCCTCATTCACATGAGCGTCTCCTTAAAACTACTTGCTGCTGTGCCAGCGTTCAGTGTTACTACCCTCTGGATGAAGACGCAACATACGTTACTGTGCATCTTTGGGATGACAATAATCAGTTTACATCCATGTCTGGATGCAAAAGAGCAAGCATGGTGAAGGGCAAGCTCATTAGACTCTATTAAACACCACGGTTTGAAGGAAATCACAATCTCAACAAATCTCCAGTCCATTTGCATGCAGGAGCTGGGAGCGTTTATACCAGGCAAGGAATATTATACTCAAAACATGCCTTTCTTCCCACGCATTTTTCCCTAAGTATCTATTACCAGCCACAGTCAGGGATAGGCCGAGTACTGTACCCCATATGGCCATCCTGATGTCTTATATTCTCACATTATGCAAAGTCAAGTTGGTGTTGAATTAAGTGGTATTTCAGCCTCTGTAAAATTCATCTCAGCTAGCTATGGCCATCTAAGCAGACTTTTAGGACCTTGCCTATTTCTCACATGACTAAACGTGTGGTGTCTACAGCATAGGCATCGTCCACAAGCCACCTTAGGATCCTCCTACAGCCAGCTGGAGACTACTCCTTATGTCAGTAGAGACTAGGGAGAGATTCCCGATTTCCCTAAGTAGGTCTGCATGTTTTAATCAAATACAAAAGCGCACAGACTGTGACTAAACCTCTTATAACTATAAAGGGAGCTTAGACTTAGCCACCTAAAATCAGGTGACCTGTGTTACCCTTAATCTAAAATAAGCAATAGAGTGAAAGAGGTATTTCCAGAGATCAAGACATCCCACCTTCGATGCTTTGTGAAAGATGGAATGTAGATGACATATTTCTTTGGTATCCTACAAATCTAGACTGATTTTTAATGATTAATTATATATATATTATATATTTTTAATGATTAATTGTATTCCCTTTGTTTAAAATAAAGAATATTATGAGTCTTCTGGCCAGATATATCATTATAGAAGTGGAAAACAACGGAGTTTAAGAACTGAAGTGCCCTTTAAAACCTGGTCTTTTGGTTAATAGGATGAACTGATGAGATCTTTCCCTACTTATTGAACCTTCTGTGTCACATCTAAAATGAGTTTGAATGATGAGCTTCGGATTGCACCGCTCAATGTCCCCAGCAGTAAATCTCAGTGCTGTAAGTACGTCCACCCCCACACTTGACTTTTATCTCCCAGCAGGCAGCTGCAGAACAGCAGCCCCTGAAGTAAGAGAACTGTCTAACATCCATCGCTAGAGACTGTTTTTTGCCACAAAGCAGGCACTTTACAGCTCCTCCTGGTCACTGGGGGAGTGTTTTGTGTCTCTGCTTTGTGCCAGTTCCAGCTGTAATGACTTTGCATAACCTAGTGCTAAGGGCTGTAGCTAAAACTGTACCCTGCATGCATCTAAATTAGTAACCACATTTTGTCTGATGAGGCAACATCTCCGGAAGTAAATTAAGGAAGGTTGAGAGCATTTTGCAGCACTGAGGCCAGCAATGACCTGTGTTTATACAATTAAACTCTTTTAGTCTGTAAAGCAAAGTTGCTGAGTCCAGACTGCCTATTGGGAAGGGTTTTGGGGCTGTGCCAGTTATCAACCGGCATCCAGGAATTCTAAGGCCAGTGCCTGGGGTGAAACCACACCAAGGATCATTGTAAAAATGTTTATCAGCAAATTCCAGTGCCCAGCAACGTTTCCTGACACTGTTTTATTTGCTACTATAGCAGTAGTCCACTTATAGCCTCACTGTATGAGGACCTGGGTTCTGGACACCCTGGTAGCAGGTGACCCGTAACACTTGACATTTGTTTGAAAATAGATGTTACAGTAGTTGCAACAACAAGCTGAGTTGGCGTTCACAAAGGCTGGTGCCTGCCTGTGAATCTTGCAAAACTCTGGGCTTCAGGAGTGCCTGGTGACTGTAAATTCTGCCAGGCAAATGGAGAATTTCTGAGGAGTGAGGGAGATTATTTTCTTTTATAGATGTTTCATATACTGGGTGGTGCCTTCATAAAACACTTCTTTTTCCATGTAGAATATTAAGCGATCAAAGCATCTCAAAGCAAATGGATTTGCAAGTACACCCAGTATGTTGCTAAGCTATTAACATGCTGAAAGCCCTTTCTGTCATCAGTTTTGTTATAGCTGATTGGAATTAAAGCCCTACAGAGTCAAAGTTTGAAAAAAGGTGACTGTTTATTTTATTTCCATTTTTTTCCACAAACTTTTGCTCTAGAAACTCTCACAGTGATAATTGTTAAATAATGAAAATATATAATAATAATTCTGCTCTCTCCCGTGTCTTGAGCTTTATATAGCACAATATTATGAATATTCCATGTGATTATTTTTTTTTATGTGATGGAGATGTGAAGTTATCTTAACAAAGCCCAAAGAGTCATGCATTGTTATTTTTAACCTTTATGGGGAGACGGAGCAAATAGCCCATCCGCTCAGAAGGAAATAACAATACGTCTTATTAAACATAATTGTTTCCATGGGATTGTAAGGCTGAGAGCATACAGACAATAAATTTCCTAGCCAAAACGTCACTTCATCTTCCTGCTTTATAATCGCCCATTGTACAGCTGTTTCGCTCACAATGTGGGTGGCAGATCTCTGTAATAGGGCTTTAGAATCTCTAAATTTGCTAATGAAAAGTATTTAATCCCTTCTCACCAAGACAAATCTTTAATTGTTAAGTCTGGTGGTGCTGCTGTGCTGCGAGCATTATGTAAGAAGTCAGGCTCTGTTCGCACGCATTCGGACACCATGGTTACCAGCAATGCTATGCGTGAGGGTGAGGAGCACAAATCCTGAGCCTTCATCACCACCAGAGCTGGCGGGATAATCAATGATTTGTATCCTTGCTCCAGAACTAGGCTTCCATCTCCTCGGTGAAGCAGCTACTAAAACACAGCCCTTAAAAACGGAGCCAGTTTACTCCTAATTTAGGGGCTCATCATTACACATGCAGTCTCCCAACTCCTATTCTGCTGCCTTAAGTCGCACCACCGAAGGCACACAGGATGTTTAGATCATGCTGGAAGTTAAAAATCCTGCCTGTGAAATGGCAGTTATGGTGTGTTTGATTAGAAGGATCATGAATTTCCAGCAGCAGGGTGAATTGGAAAGCGCAAGTTTTCCACTGAGCATTTCATGGAAGAAAACTGAGGAAATAGAGGCTCTGTAGACTTGAACCTCGTGTGGTTTCTTTCTGAGAGGGGATGTGCATCTTACACCATCCATCCAGGGCTTTCTTTGGTTCATGAAATGACACAAGACGTCCAGACGAGGGGGAAGAAATCCTTAACTTATACCTCTGTGAGTTGTTTCCTTCTGACCGCTCAGAGAGGTCAACTGACTGGTGGTAACTGGACACTGCCAGGACTCACAGCTGAAAGTCAACAGATCCTTGTGAACTCTGGGTGGGAAACTGCTGCTAACCAGCCAGCCCTGATGCTCTCAAAGACAACATCTTGCTGCCAGAACTGGTAGCATAGCCGAGCATATGCCGAACGCAGATCTCAACGGGCTTGTGGGCTACTCGCCAAATTTGGGATCTCACCTCAGAGCTCTGGGAGAAGCAGTCTCTTCAGGCTGCCTTCTCTACTGAGTTCAGTAATAGCCCAGCACCCAAGCCCAGAGACACATCTCCAGTTTTAATTTTTCTTCATTTCAATCACCATATAAATATCTCTTTGCATTGTGTTTCAGGATTAAAAGCGTCAGTGAAGAGTAGGAGCTCAAAATGAGACATGGAGAATGGAAGAGAGGTGTCTCTGCTGTAAATGTAAGAGTCTACTTTAGCATGAGAGGAATTGCAGTCACTCAAGTCTCTGGGCTAGATTTCTGTTGATTATAAAGGGAGCCTGGGCAACTTAATCCAAATGGAGACATTTACTTTATAGGCACCTAAAAACAGGGGAGGTGAATCCCACCCCCCTGTGTCTTCACTGCCAAAGAAATGTATTCATTCTTTACAAGGGACTCCCTTTCACTCTTTTTCTTTTAGACTTAATACCTGTTTAAATATCCTAAAGAATGTGAAGCAGCTCTGCCAGGAAGGGCTATAAGAGCAGTAGCATAGATTATTCAACAGCTTTGTGAGGACAGGTCTCCAGAGCCAGATGTGGACTCAAATTCCCACAGGGTAGAAAACAGTCTGAACCAACACCTACTGTACCCTCCATGAACATCCAAACTAGTAAATTAGTAGACACAGGAATCTCCAGGTTTTATTGTTATCAAATAAAATCTCCCACTGTTGCAATAATTGATTCATTTAACATTTATTTATTTAACTTTTTTTTTATACCTTTTATTTAACATTTACAGGTATTTACCCAAATATAGATGACCAGACAGTTAAACCCAGCTTTACACAATCTTGATGAAATGTAAAAACAAGGTGGATTCAGAAAAGTTGTGCTGGATTGACTAGCTAGGAATAATCACTGTGCTATGTATAGAGATGCATAGATGCAGCTATATTCATTCCCTTACCAAAAATGATCAAGTGGAAAATAAGGCACGCTTGCTCTTCTATCACACATAAAATTTTCTTTTTTTCCTTTAGAGCTCAAGAGGGTATTTCTGTGAATAAACTGGGAATGATAAAAAGTCCCTTTCACTCTCTGATTACTCTGTACTGACACTGCATCTAATATAAAAATAGCCCATAGCCTTTATAAAATTCAACAAAGTGCAGATTTTTGACAGCAATCATTTCTGAATTTAGTAATATTTTCTTTTATTTACAGTCAGGAGTGAAACAAGGCAGAAAAAAAACCCCACCAGTCCCTTTTATAAAACCCACAAGTTTCACTGCAACAAAATTAAACGATACAGATTTGACACAGGAGCAAAAGACGTGATAACAATATATATGCATTTTTTGGGATGGGGGAAAAGAAAGAATGAACTAATTGCATTTTTATCTTAAAAAGAAGTTAATAAATTACCATTTCAAAGTGGGATTTACATATTCCATCACTTTGCAAAGATTAGCTTTTTCTTTGATAGTTTTTTCTTTCTCATTTTATTATTCTGCCTTTTGGATGAGATACACCAACAAAAAAAAAAAAGAAATTTCCAAAGCCCATTCCTTTGCAGTCATTAAAAGATCCTGTGGCACTTTCCACAAGAGCTGAAAGTGTTTTAAACGTCAGTGTCCTGGCAAAAGTCCAACTTGGGTAATTACATTCCGTCCTGCCTCAAAGAAATCCTTTCCTCAAGCTATAATTTCATTTGGAGACATTGTTCCACACTTTTCTGCCTGGAAACGATTGCTCCGTGATCTCAGCTGCCACATTGCAGAGAGGAAATAGCTGCATTTTAGGGCAAGTAAGTGTTTTCTATAGACTCACTGTCATTCAGATTTCCACACTATGCACCTGAGTCCAATACACACTATACAAGCTGCCTGCTCACAGCATGCACCCGGGTGAAGCCCTCAATATGCTATATACAGTTGAATTCTAAAGCAAGTATACAGAATATTGCATTATAGTTAACAAAACAGCAACTGCAGTCATTTGTCATTTGCTGTATATGGGCACCTTATGGTTGCCACACTTTGTAGCGAGAAAGTTAGAGGTAAATAGAGTTGACAGATTATATTACTAATTTCCTTTCTGATAAAACTTTATAATGAATGATTCGGAAATGCAAAATGGCCATAGGGACTTCAGAGAAAAATGTTTTCCTATAAACACAAGGTGCATCATACTATCGTTGATTCCTATGTCAAGCTCTGAGTCCCCTTCACATTAAGCATGATGAGAGGAGATTTCACAGTGTCTTTTCAGATTGTCTCCATGGAATTCAAGGCAAAGCTTATGTTCCTCATCTGCATAATTTATTCTTTCATGGAGTGGGAGCACCTTAGAATCACAGAATCGTAGAATCATAGAATCATTTAGGTTGGAAAAGACCTCTAAGATCATCAAGTTCAACCATTAACCTAGCACTGCCAAGTCCACCACTANGCCTCAGCCCATCGATCCAGCCTGTCCAGGTCCCTCTGCAGAGCCTTCCTGCCCTCCAGCAGATCAACACTCCCGCCCAACTTGGTGTTGTCTGCGAACTTACCGAGGGTGCACTCGATCCCCTCATCCAGATCGTTGATCAAGATATTGAACAAGACCAGCCCCAAAACTGAGCCCTGGGGAGCACCACTCATGACCAGCCACCAACTGGATTTAGCTCCATTCATCACAACTCTTAGGGCCCAACCATAATGTTGTCTAATTGTAGACAATTAAAAGATCTACATCTAATCTGAAGTAGGCTTCTAGATCTACTCTGCCATTAACGGAGTGCAAGAGTCCCATAGGTAAACCATCCCTTCTTAAGATGGATGTCTAAGAATATGAATATACTGTCCAATCCTTGAAGTTATTATAGATAAATTATGCAAGAGGCTGGACTCCTTGTTGCTGATGTTGGGTGAGATGAGTTGTACCCAGAATGGAGAAAATCTGAATGTGAATCAAAACACAGGGTGTTAAAACAAAAAAAGAGCCTGCTGTAGCAAACCATGAGTAAATGGTGAAAGCTGTTTCCCACCCTGAAGACAGAAAACTACGGAGGAGTACAGTCCTGCCCTCTCAGGAGGGGTGGCTCAGGATTCAGGTGGCTGAATCATAGAGCATTTTTATGACTCTGCTTAAGGGAAACGGTCTACTGATTCAGCAATGAAGCTTGTGCCATCTGATGCCAAGGTCCTACAGACATCTCAGCAGAACACCTCTGGCTACGTCAATCCTCAGCTTCCAGAGGTTTCAATAGGGGACTGATGTTCTCACAGGTAAAGGGTTTCAGCATCTAAAGCAACATATATAAATAGAAATATTTTCACAGTCTTCAACAGGTGCTACATCAGGACCTAACTCTTAGCTTCATATCTTAAGAGGGAATTTTCCTTTTTCTGGATGGGACTGTGCCAGGAGGATTAAGCTCCGACTTTGCCGGTTTGGAAAGAGATTATGTCCTTGACTTGATGTCACTATTTTCTTTCCCCCTAATTAAACAGAAAACTCAGCACAGGGGTAAGAATGAGAGAGAGAGCAAGAGGGAGAGAGAAAAGAATTAAGGAGAAGCTGACCGGAAAAGCCAAGTAGTTCAAGTCTTTTAATTTAGTATTTAAAAGCTTTTCTGTGAGTCTGCTTCTCAGAGATACGACTGTTAAAGAAAATGGATTTTCCTACTTCCAGCCAACCACAATATATGTACATATTTATACACACCCACAAGCGCACACACAAATGTACAGAGAGGAGGAGGAGAAAAATTTGTACTGAAAAAGATGTTGAATTTGTATCAAAAGAATAAGATGCAGAAAAAATCTTTTCTGAGAAAATCCATTTTGTGAATCCATGACTAATTCCTGCAGAAAACGCATACGCACATACATACACACAAACACACACAGAGAAAGGTAAAGATTGAAAAAACATAGCTATACTTAAAAACATATTCAGCTCTTGGCATATATACGCAGGATTTCAGCTAACCCCTCCAGTTTTTAGTTGCCGGTCCTTTTTTAAGCACATTTTAAAATAATGTATTTTACCACTCTGTTAGGAAAATAAATAAATGAACATCCAAACCCCACCAAAAACCAACACAGGCATCTTGTGGAGCGGGGGTGAGCTAAAAGACCACATGAAACGAGGGTGGGGAAAGAGAGCTCACCATAGAGGTTTATCAGACATTCAAGGTGCCATTTGCAGCTTGAATCTAAATACAGCCTTAGGACCTTCCTCTCACTCTCTGTAGAAGGCATCATTGAAGGAAGGAGAGATGTGCTCAGGGGGCAAAGAGTGGGGAGGTATCAGAAGAAAACAAGTTTGGGGGTAATTATTTGTCTGAGATTCAGATGCTCAGACCATGAACGTGGCTGTTCTCCAAGGGAGCCCCAAGTTATTTGGCCGTCCCTCCAGCCCACGCAATCTCATGAAGGTCTCATTTGTCATTAATGCAAATTTCATTGATCAAATAACATTCAGAGAATAAAAAAGCTTGGGTTGTAAGGGATTTCTGGAGGTCTCTGATGCAACTTGTCATGGAAAGCAGGGCCAGCATCAATGTTGTATGCAGCTCACATCCCTCCTTGATGCATCTTAGTTCCATGAGAAGACCTACATGCAGGCAGAAGGGAATAGTCTCTCCCTTTGCCCTAAGACATTGGGCTATTTAATGCAGCTGGTTGACTGTGACTTCTCCAGCAGAGTTTTTAAACAAACATAATTTCACACATCAATGTACAGATCGACAGACGTAACATACATATGTCTTCTGAGGATAGACGGACACGTATGCACATATGAATGAATAAATCAATGTGATGCATGTTCACTTGTCCTTATACATGTCAACAGAATAATTAACGTTTCCACAGTTTGGTTTTCTGTACAAAAGAAGCCCAGTGCCCAGACCAAAGAGAGACTGTGGGATCGGCTGCGGTCCAGGGTCACCAACAGACCAAAGCCCCACGGACTGATCAGGCTCACATTAGTATGTCGGGGAAGGCAGCACTGAGCACGGCGGGGCCATAAGGTGCAGTCACTGCAATTGCTCACACATATGGCAAAAGATCTCTGACCAGTTTTCACCATTTGCAAAACTCACTTAGCTGTGGCCATGTTGCTCCTCCTCTGGGAACGATCGGTCCCTAAATCCATATTTTGTCACTTCACCTAAAACAACATGATTTCCAGAAGAACTCAAGAGCAGAGAGAAAAATACAGCACCTTCAGGAAAGAGGGACACCAAGATCTGGAAAATCTGGCTTTTTCAAACAGTTTTGAAAATGTAGGTGACCTATTGCTGGGTTTGGATGGCTTCCATCCCAGCCCTTTTTCTGCTAACTTTTTAGCTAGCCCCTTTCTTTCTCCTTTTAGATCTTGCTTTTTCGAGCTCCAGCCCGCCTCTTCCCAGCCAGCTGTGTATATGAAATGACTTTGGGACATGCTGGCAGGGAGTAGGTTTAAAAATAACCATGGTGATATTCACCAGGAAGACACTGAAGGCTGCAAACTCCTTCCTGGGTGATAAAGATTTAATTATTGCATGCTGGCCCTCCTTACAGTCTTCCCAGCTGTAACAGGTGCCTGAGTTTCATCTTTCTTCCAGCTTTTTCTCAAGGTAATTAAATCTTTATCCTGGAGATAGGTATATGCAAGTATGTGAGTCTCTTCTTGCTTTAAGGGGACACATTTTTATTTTTTATTAACTCTACTTATCAGCAGAGGAATTATACATAAACTAAGCTAGGGAGGCTACAGGGAATTCAAGCTTTTATCTGGTACTGTGTTTGCCTGTAAAATAATCCCATTCTGGGGAAACCTGCTATGGTTTTGATTTTAAGCATAGGTTGTATTCAGTTTGTGATCCTAATAGTTTTATTCCACCCAACCCTGGGATTTATTTCTAATCCTGATCAAAAGGATTTTTCATGGGGCAGAAAGAGGCTGCAGCAATGAGGACAAAGCACCGGCCTGCAGCAGGATTCTTCCCCAGGCTCATTAAGTGACTTGGGGCATGACCCTCCATGGTACATTTTATAATGGATCTCAAGTCACTTTGATCGCAGTGTGATCAGATGCTCCTAAAGTCTTTCTGTACTTCCTATCACCAGATGTTGCACTACATGGTTTGTGAAGAAAAGCAGAATGTAAAACAGAGCCATTAAGACATCTGGACTCCAGAAATATGAATTTCACATGTAACACTTTGAAGATAACAAAAGTAAATCTTTCTAGACTCTCTAATGGTGAATGGCTGGAAAAAAATTGTTGGGAGATTCACATGGAGAAACTCAGGGCAAAGACTGAGATTGGGATTTGGGTACTGTGTTACCTTAACCACGTGCTGCCCTCTTTACATCTATGCATCGTTCATCCAAGGAATGGTTTGATGTAGGATGTCATTGCAAAAGATGTACGTGCTTAAAGGGAGACAGAACATGAGTATGAAAGAAAAATCGATTTTGAAGTAGTAAACACATAACAGAAATCACACTCAATCCAGAAAGTCCATGAGACACGAATGACTGTTCCCTCAGAGGAAACAGCATGTGGGCTTGTGCTCTTCTGATGCTGTCAGAGACAAAAGAACTAACTGAATTTATTTGACTCTACTACTAATGGAAATCAGGCAACCATCCTTACGTTATTTCCCTGCATGAGAAAACAGAGGTGGGCTGATTTTTGACAGGTCATTAGGCATACCTCCAACCCCAGTATTTTATCTTTATGCTTTGAAAATCCGTGTTCAAATCTTTAAAGCGTACAACAAATGAAGGCAAATGATGCTTACGTCTCCCTTACTGTCCCATACTTGGGAAACGAAATCATTGGTAAAAAAAACCATTGACTTCAGAGGCAACCAGCCTGGGTAGCTAAATTATGGGATTCAAAGGCTTCACACATAGAGCTGAGAAAGTTAATTTCTTTTCTGAACCAAGTTGCCTTTGGTTTCTTTCGTGCCTGTCAGTAAGGTGCCATTTGTGCAGGTTACTGAATTAAGAGAAGGTTGCAGATCAATAAAGCTTCAAGGAAATATGTTCCATATTTTTCTTCTTCAGTGTAGTTGTTACCAGGTCTGTAAACTCTAAGTTACAGAATCAGATTCTCAGCTGTTGTAAACCGGCTTATGTGGGTTTTTACCACTTACAGCTTCACTGAAATTTAGTTCAGCTGATGTACATTCAATGTCGAGGTACCATACTGTACCACCCTGATTTGCTTCAAGAGGTGTTTCTGTGTGAAGTTTCTGGCAATTTCCTGAGACCCTCGGGGTAACAGAATCTAGTTCTGTTATTGCAAGCCTATATCACCTGACTCCTTGCAGGCATTTATCAAGCTCCATGAAGCCCCATTCTGGCTTCTTTTTGCCCCATTGTTCCTACTGAAAATCTGTTTCTGGAACATGAGTGTGTTAATGATTAGGAACGTTCTTCTAATTGCCAGTCTAAATTTATTCATGGGCAGTTTATTCCTCATTTGCTCTTCTACAAACATTGTCTCTGCACTTATTTTCTTACTATTACCCCTTCTTGCCTATGTATGTAGTTCAGACCTTGTAATGAACACTCCCTCTGTTATGCGCATCAATTACGGAAACCTTCTCTGAGCAGGAGCTCCACTTTGAGCATGCAACTGGGACTTCAGGAGGTGCTTAGGCACTTTTTGAATTGGAGCTTTAAATGGTGGGATTGTACCAATAAAGGTAAGAAATGTTCTCCACTAACTGTTTCACCCTGAAAGGGGGAAGAAAGTGAAATAAAGCAATTGAAGCTTGGGGAAAGGAAGGAGAAGTTGAATTTCTTGCTGCTCTTCCTTTCCACTTTCTCTTAGTTTAACTGTGGTGCAAGTCACAGATTGCTGGAAGGTTAAATAGCTTGAGATCTTCTGTCCTTATCCTGTCTTCTGAAGCTGCTACTACTGGCCCACGTTAAAGATACCAGACTAGATGAACCTTTGATCTGACTTAAGTATGGCCATTTTTGTGTTGTTCACTGGTATCAGCTCACACAGCTAAACCAAACATAAGGAAATTACAATTCAATTCACAGAAGGGATTTTCTTTAAAAAGAAAAACTAATAAAAAAATCAGTTGGAAGTAAGTTGTCCACTTCTACGAAAAAAAGAGATTGTTTTTTGTTTGATGCTATTTATACTTCTCAAAAGAATGGTAGTTTGTATGTTTGGTCATAAATAGCACTCAGTTGAGACAATGTTTTATTACAGTGCAGTGAAAGTTGTCATTTTCACATGAGTTTTCCTCCAGAGGTGGCTGGAAAATAGAATTTCTGTCCTCTGGGAAATTTCAGCCTCTCAGAAAACAGTTTTCATTTGTCAAAAAAAATTTCAAAATTTACCGCATAGTATAAATTGCCCATCAAAACTGATTGAACCATCAAACATTTTTAGTTTGTGAAGTAGAATATTACAGCTAATCCAGAAAAAGAAATGATGTTAAACATAATTTTGAGACAAAATTAGAATGATTAAAATAATTTACCAAAATGAGACAGCCTTTATGAAAATAAATAGTATTGGGTTTTGGTCTGTTTTTACAGTTCAAAATTGCAGTATTTCAACAAAAGTGCTTTTTTATGTAAAAAAAAATGCTTGATCAAAAACTTTTCAGCAAGCTCCGTTTATACACATGGGGACCAAGAGACAAATATACATAAGCCAAAATCGGATAGCAGTAGGGGTGGTCATTTACAGAGTGCTGCAGAACATTGTTGGCTTTGGCTGGGTCCTCATCTACAATTTCACTTCAGCCACACCAGGGATGGTTGATGACCCTCAAGTTGGGCAGTGGAGCGTGCTCATGTCCTCATTGCGCAGGGCCAGCTTTTTGCAGGGCACACTGGCTACTCCACACTAGATGGTGCTTGACTTCAGGTCTCCTCTCAGTCCTTTGATAGACCTCTTTGGTCTTAGGATCTATTAGCGTATTCGATATGGTTTTACTTTCAGTGCAGAGTGTGTAAAATAGTTTAAGAGTTGTGTTATGGCATACCACAGTCACATATTTCTAGTGTGAAACTCAAAGCATGCGCCAGGCAGCGTGGCATGTACTGGTCCCAGGACAGAGCTCGGTGACTGTATCTGACTGTCTCCTGCATCATCCTACATCATCCTCTCCTGGCGTAAGCCCCAGGTGTTGCCTGCATTCCTACAGGTCTTTACTCAGCCTCCATCAGACTCTCCCAGGTAGCATCCTCAGGCAAATGTGTTTCATCTTCCAGATGTACCATTGTATAATAAATCATTATGTGAGGAATCCTTCCCAGATAAACTTTGGTAACCTTTTTTCTGCCTTTATTTTTTTTTTCCCAAAGCCTACGCTGTATTTCTTTGCACCTGAATCCAGCAAATTCCTGTGAGATGATAGTTAGCCCTGAATGCTTTTTTTTTTAGCTTTCAAGGAGTTCACCTTTCTCCATGGTCTGCTGCTTAAACAGAGGCTGGGCTGCTCAAGGTAAAAATGATTACTGGCCTGAGGACTAATATTGCTGAATGGCAGAATAATAGAATGATAGCATTAGCCCTCCAGCACCAGCAGATGCTAACGGAAAAAGAGAGGCTTGCACACAGCCTTCTCACAAATTAACACCTCCCTGACACATAACTGTAATGTCCCATTGTAAATAATAAAATCTACCTTAATAAAACCTGACAGAAATTTAAGAAAGATATTCAGCATTGTGATATTAAATCTGATCTCTAATTCAAATCCGGAGCAAGTATTTTACATCCAGCAAACGCCATGTGGAAAAACTTCAGGGAAGGTGACTTGTAGGCAACATTTCTGTAATCTTTATGCTAATTTCTGAAAGATCATCTTAAAGCTATGGAGAAAAGCATGAGCTCCTGAGTTCACAGAACCCTGAGGTTTTGACAAAGAAAAAAAAATCTCTTAATTGCTATTTCACAACCCACTATGCAACATGCCTGCTAGTTCTGATATAAGGAACAGCAGGAATGTCATCATTTTTGCCAATGTCTGCAGAAAACACGCAGTCAGGCAGGTGTCAGGACTTTCTCAAGGTCTTTGAAAATAACCATCTTTTGCTTTTCCAGGTTGCTGCTCATCTCCTCTGAGCCCATCTCTTGCCTGTGTGTCCTCTCGTGGCTACACTCAATTCTTCTCTTAGAGCAATGGCTCCAGGCCTCAGTGCACATCTTGTCTTCCCTGGTTTGACTTTAGATGTTCGTGATCCTACTGGTGGCAATTCACTGACTCTGAGCCAGTCCAACACTTCCACTTTCTAAAATATCTTCTTTCATCTTTGTTTCTGTCATTTCAGGAGATGACCTGGTTTTTGGCTCTGCTCTCTCATCCTCTGTGGCTGCTGCCTGGGCTGGTACAGAAAATACCAACTTGGAAGAGGGCATTTTTTTTCTCTCTCTCTCTTTCATTCTGAACTTCTAAATATTGGGGTTGGTTACCTTACTCTCTTTGGGCCACCAATGAAAGCCGTCAGTTGGATCTGGGTTATTCACCCACACACCAATCTGTGTTCTGGTGTATCTCCTCCCCTCATAAACTGCCAACACAGAAAATGAGCTTTGGTACTGAATTTGTCCAGAATCCTGTTTGAAATTCACAAAACCAGCTCCAAACACCACCCATTAGGAACAAGCCTATCGTTAGGTGCTTATCAGGAGCTGACCTAGATTTTTGCCCAGAGCTTTATATTATGATTACTTTAATATCCTTTATGTCTGGGAAAGTAACTGAGAGCTAAAAAGCAGTCTTTAAATCCCAGAAGAAAAAAAACAAAACAAAACACAACAGTCCTTTTAACTGTCAGCAGAGGCCAGACTGTGGTAGAGTGACAGTGATGCTGCAAGGTAACGATCCCTGCGTCCAAAACCAGAGCAGGTATCAGTGGCATTTCCTCAGGTGGAGTCAAGCATGGAGATCTTCTTTCGCCCCTCTCCTCCTTCAAGAAGAAGGTCTTCAGTTGTCACTTTGATGCCTCTGTCACAATGTTTTTTTCTTTTACAAGCCCTTTTCTTCCCTTGCACAGAAGCATCCCATTTGTACAGGTGGTTCAGGTTTCCTCAGCAGAAAGTGGTGGAGCTGAAGCTCATTTCTCTTTGGTGCAAACGCTGGAAGCAGCTGCAAGCTGTTCAGTGAAAGGCAGTGTAGGATTGCTGCATCCCACCTCTGAACATATCTTGGGGCAGCAGCTCCAGGTGATGAGGACTTCTTACAGCACAGTCTGCAGAAGGATTGCTCATAATTCATGGCACTTCTTTCTATTTTCCACCTATTGCGTTATGTTGTTTCAGTCTGGCAGAACTATTCCCAACTACGGTGTGGACATGGTTCCCAAAAGTGAAGCTGTTGTTGCATTGGGGTTGCTGCAGTGCCTGAGAGGAAGGCTGCTCTCTGTTACGCACTGTGAATACATGCATAGTGAAAGTACCTAGTAAGAAACAGTAACCCTATTTGGGACATAACAATTTAAGACCTTTCAAAAAAGACAAGAAAAAATAACCTTGTTGGTACTCATACAAAGTGAGGTATAAATCAAGGTACGAACTGACTTGGGCAAGGTTACGGGCTTCTATGGCAGAACAAATCACACTCAGCTCTCCTTGGTTTCCAACAGAACCATTCCATCACCAGTCCATCACTTTCCACCTCTGTTACCTGCCTTGCAAGGTGACCTACCAAGTCTTTGAGAAGTTCAAATAATTTGATGAAGATGAAAATGGATCTGTCTTCCATGCATGTCCAACTAATGAGAGGCTGGCCTAAGATATATTAGCATTGTTTTAAGGAGTTTGGGGCATAATACAGTAATTACCTCAGCCACACCTGCACTGCAGGCTACAAAGGCACCTTCTACACTGTGCCTTGGAACAGCAAGACATGTGAGTATGGGAGGTGTGTCCAGGGGAGGAGACAACCGTGTCCAGCATTGGACAGAGGGATGGAACACCTCTCCTGTGAAGAGAGAGTTGGGGTTGTTCAGCCTGGAGAAGAGAAGGCTCTGGGGACACCTTATTGCAGCCTTTGAATACTTAAAGGGGGCTTATAAGAAAAGTGGGGACAGACTTTTTAGTAGGGCCTGTAGTGATAGGACAAGGGGAATGGTTTTAAACTAAAAGAGGGTAGATTTAGACTAGCTATAAGGAAAAAAATTTTTATGATGAGGGTGGTGAAACCCTGGCACAGGTTGCCCAGAGAGGTGGTAGATGCCCCATCCCTGGGAACATTCAAGGTCAGGTTGGACGGGGCTCTGAGCAACCTGATCTAGTTGAAGATGTCCCTGCCCACAGCAGGAGGGTTGGACTAGATGACCTTTAAAGGTCCCTCCCAATCCAAACTATTCTATGAATCTATGAAAAATGAGGACAAGATGCCTCAGTTGGCCCAAGCCACCAGTCCTGGGAGAACTTAGGATGAGTGGGGGAAGCCCAACTCTCTCTTAGTCTCCTGGCAGATTCGCATGCAGTGTCAGCATCATGCTTACAACCAAGCTGGTTAAAGTTGAAGCTACAGTTTCAAAATGCAATTCAGCAAGTGGAAGAGACAGATGAAATAACTTGAACCTTAACCATGTTGCACTGTAAAGACTGTTTCTGCAGACTCCTGCTTTCCTGGGGGACTTGAGATGCTATATGTAATTTCATACATTTTAATATTGAAAGGGAAGCTTTCCTTCAGAAATATGTGTATCAGAAACTTCAGCACTTTTGCCTATGTGGCGAGTGTTGAAAGTACTCGTTGGACTCACTCCTCAGTCAAAACCATTTCTTCTGAACTTTCTGGGGAAAAAGATTTTTTCTGGCTCTAATTAACTTTCTGTCAACCACTAGCAAGGCAAAAGGATAAGTACATTTTTTTTCATCAGAGATAAGGCTGAGAAACTGAGAACACAGCTTATGCTGACAGGCATTAGGCACTATTAGACTGATCTATCAGCCTGAGTGATGATGGCCCCATGGAAGCAGTGAACACATCACCACTTAAAGATTTAAAAGTGATCTGGACACAGCACCAGGGAATATGCTGGCAGAAACAATCCCAGACTCAACTGAGGATTAAAGTAGATGGTCTAATGATGTTGGTGTGGGGGTGTTTTGCTTTGGGGTGTTTTTTGTTTCATTTTTAAGGGTATTCTTCTGTATGTCTCTAAATGCCAGGAGCCACATCAAGAGAAGTACTGAGCTCCTGCACCTTTCACAGAAAGACAGTGAGCACCATGAATTAGTAACAGATCCATGAGCTAAGGAAACCCTCCAACATGGGTTTAACTTCAAGCATGTCAGACATCCCAGTGGAGGATATTTTATTACCAGATTTAATTGAGTGTGTCACAGAGCATTTGCTAAAGAAACTGAGAAGAACAGACAGATTAATCACTCCGATGATATTTGAGGTCAGTTTTCAAAACATACTTTCACACCTAAAAGCCCTGCATGCACAGTTTCTGAGCATTAATATGTTCACATCATGTCATTCCCAGGCACAAAAACCATCACCTGCAATGCAATCGGGATGCAAATTTTGGATTTAGCCTAGATAAAAAAGATACAGATACACAGGAATAATTGACACTAGTGCCTGAAAACACTATAGGCAAGAACAGCTACCAGGAGCACCATGTTTTATTATGATTATATTATAATCATAATGTCCTAGAAAAACAATTGCCCCAAATTTAGCTGTAAGAGGATCAAAGTCATCAAAGTCCCAATCTCATTTTATTGAGCTCTATACTACTGCCTGAAAGAGAGGGGAAACAAAGCAGGCAAAAGGGTTTATCTGGTGAGGAGTTTTGCTTACGAAGGCAGGCTGAGTTAGCCTGAGGACATCTCAATACAACCCCGTATAACATGATAGATGCTATTAAGGCATGAAGGTTTTTCCCACTAATATTCACAGGTTTCTTTTGCTCATCAGGGCAGTGATGAGACCGGATAAATAGTTCATGCATTTTACATCCTCTGACTTTATGGTGGTAGTGTTAGAAGAGGCCTCCTAAACAGAAGACAACAATCCCTTTATCAAAACCTTGGCTGCCTTTCAGTCAGTTGAGAAGAAAAATCAGGTCATATACTGACATCTAATTCATGTGCTCTCCAGGGCCGGAGGAGATACAACCTCTCTTTGTATTATTTATATAGAAATACCTGGGGAACCAGGGGAGTGTGTATCTTCCACCATCAGGGAATGAACGTTCTGAGAAAAGTGGCATCGTTCTGCTGGGAGACATGGCAAAGTTTAATTATACCTCTCAGTCACAAAAAGAATCTGACCATTCTGCCGCCTGCAGGAGAAACTCAAGTCAAATAAAGCTTCTGACAGTAGAGAAGATAGTTTACATAACTGTTTGATGCTGATCATGTTTTTTTCAATTTATAGATTAATTTAATAGGCCCTAATTCAGATCTTCCTTCAGTAGCTGCACACCTTCAGGCATTTTGGCATGTTTTTTGTCACACAAGTATATAAATATTTTCCTAAATCAGGATTATAATTTAATTTAGTGTTGATGTATTGTACTCCTGTGGGTTTTTTGCTTTTTCTTTTTTTAAAGCCTGTGGTCACTGTCAGTCATAACAGTTTCAATGCCAGCTGTGTAAAGTCTAAAACCCGAGTTAGGTTTCTGCTGCAGTAAATGAAGAGGGAATCATGAATCACAACCACAACCTTAGGTACTTCCTCTGCATAGGGCTGTAGGCTGAACAAGATCATTTTATCATTCCTAAGGTTGCAAACTTTTATGCTATTTCCAGTAAAGGTAGCACATTGGGTCCACCAGCCACATGATGGCACTGGGTTTTGGATGTCAACAGCAAGTTCTGGGTGAAGTGCACAAGACTTTTTGGTTATTTGAAAGAAGCTGGTGGACAGAACAAACTTCTAGCACCCTTATTTTGAAATGAATCCCACCACAGGTGTACAACATGGCACAAAATTACTTCTGTGTTGATTTTAGTCCCTTCTGGGTATGATTCATATACCTAGACACAGCTCTCTGGAGCCATTGGAAGTGCTCAAGGTTACCTTTCCTAACTCTCCTCCCACGGGTGCTCCAGAATGATTTTTCTCCTTTACATCCTCTGTTCTACCTGCCAGCCCTGCAGAGATGTCTCAAACACCCTAAAGTGACTCAGCCTAACGCTGATTTTCAGACAGATGATTAAGGCTCCCCAAGGAAGTGTTGGTAGGACCTGAACTTATGAGGGTCTTGTGAGTAGGACTATAAAAACATCCGTCAGAGCCAAATTCCCACCTTCTTCTCAGGGCTGTGTGCCAATAGCAACACCTGGAAGGATCACAACTCAGATGCTATGTACAGTGGCAAGGGTGAATGCTTGCCTACATTTATTACCCAGCTCACTAAGAGGCACTGTGCTTTTTATGTGCTCAGCAATTAAAGAAAATTGATCTTTCCACCTTCTCTGTTAACAGTGAGGTATTAAATGCAAAGGAAAAACTCCTCTTACATGACATCAGGGGAAACTCCATTCACTTCAGCAGTGCTTCTGGCAGTGGTTTCTGGTCCCGAGCTCACAGACTGAGGCTGCTCTGTCTGTCAAAGAGGGAAGACCATGTATCCATAGCTTCTATTTATCCACAGCTTCCATTTATCCACTTTCTGCCCATGCTTTTGCCAGAACTGAAGGATTACTAAGCACGGTGCCAGCAAAAAGCAGATTTGTTGCGAAAGAACAGACACTTTTGGAACTGCCACAGACAGAAAAAACAAAACCAACCAAACCAACTAAGACCCAAAGGTAGAACTTCTTGATGTATTTGGAGGGTGCAGCACACAATTACATGGTAATTTAACTTTGTAACAGTAACGGTCTCTCCTCCAAACTGGAAGGCAGCAGCTTTCCTCTAAGCCTTTCCACAGTGGTTCTGCCAAAGTGATCTTTGCCAATATCTCCTTTTGCCCTTGCTTCTCTGTATATTGACTTGAAAGCATAGATAGTGTTTAGCAAGCGGAGTATCCATAACTACACACGGTCCCTAGAGTACCCGCACGGCTCCTTTTACAAAAATGACTTGGGCTCCTCCATGTCCTCAAGGGGGTCTAAATTTTTGTCCTGTCCTTTGCCATCTCCTGACAGCAACATATCATATCAGCTTGAAGGAAACTCAAGGAATTGGATTTGGAAAGGAACATCTGAAATACTCTTTCATTTTACTTGCTCTGACGTTGTAGGAGTGTGTCTGGTTCTGCTCAGTTAGCATATAATTTACCTTTATCACTGAAAGAAGCTGTGAGTGTAGATCCACACCTGACTAACTCTCATATTAAAAGACCTCTGTCAGCTCCAGCCAAAGTCATGCAGCATCTGTACTTAAAGACAGAAAATGCAAAATTATAAATCTATGGAAAAGAAATACCATCAATTTAATGTGAGTTTATAATGCGAGAAAACTAATAGAGCTTAATCTACAGTACGTGTTTAAATAGCATCTGCCACTGCCTCTAGACAGACTTTTGGGCTAAATGGGCCACCGGCATCACCCCACAGGATTTTTTTCACATCTCATACCTAACTCCTATAAGACATTTCATTATAACTTTTGAATAAGAAAGTGGAAAATTTAGAAAGCAACATGGCACAGATCAGATGGAGTAATTGGTGGTCAGTAGATAGTTCATATATTGCAATTATAATGCAAAACTATTTTTAGCATGGTGTGCTTCTAGTGGAGCCTTAAAGACTGTCTTTTGTGCTCATTGTGCAGTGACCTGGAAGAAATCCTTACTGATAAGGCTGTCAGAGGACCCATGAAGAGGAAAGGATGAATAATGTGGACTCTCCCCAGGGAAGATTGAAAAAGATTTGTCCCTACCTCAGCCAGGCTGAGAAAATAGTAACTGGGTCTAACCCTTGCCTGGCTTTTCCTTCAAAGAGGGATATTTCAGACCACAGTTTATTCCACCAAACAACTAAGACATGTTCAGAGTTTCCACCCCCTCTCCAAAAACAAGTATGATGGCTAAAAGGGCAAAGGGTTCCTTGAGAGCTCAAAGGGGTTTTTTAGGGTTAGAAAAGGTCTATAAACTATGAATTTTTACCTACTGTGGCTGCAACTGGAAAATCTTTTCCATTTACTAATATTTATGCTTCAAGGATGTTGCCCAGTTGGAGCAACCTTAAATATTCTGATTCTGCATTTGAAACAAAAAAGATTTTACTGAGGAGCTTGATCTCTTTGTCAAGACAAGCTCAAGGAATTGGCATAACAGGGCTGTGCAAAAGTTCAAATGGGGACAAAAGTTATAATAGTACCACTGCCTTCTACAGAAAAAATAATAAACAGAATCCAGTGCCTGAAAATGTAGACAAGTCAATATGACCTTAAGATAATTGGCCACTGGAACAATGTACCAAATGTGCTCATTGTTAGATATTTTCATCTCTCAATCTGTTTATTGGTGTGTTGTGGGTTTTATTGGTTTGTTTTGGTTTGGTTTTTTCCCCTGAAGAATGTATCCTGCTACAGGCAAAATTAATATACTTGAATTAGGGTTAAGTCCAGTGAAGTCATGCTTTATGGAGGCGGTCAGAAAAGATAATAACAGAAATTCCTCCTGACTTCTAAATAAAGTTCTTTTCTAATTCTGTTCTCAGCAGCTGCACCTCAAAGCACTCTATGAAGGAGGCTGGTTGCATTAGAAATGGGGACACGCAGAGGAAAGGAATTTGTTCCACAACACTCAGGAGCGCAGCAGCAAAACTGGGCATGTGCCCTCATCTCGTGCATCCTGCATGGAGTAAGACTCCATTCTGTCTTCAGACTCCAGGCTGCTCATAGGAAGCCCTAGTTACAATATCTCATGCACTCCCTAATCTTGTACATTATTAACAAAGGAAAAAGTCTCTGTTCCAGATGCTGACAGCTGATCTGTTGGGGGGCGCGGGATTACACCAGAAATATCAACATAGATCCTTGTACCCCTAGGGAAAGCACATCTTCCTACGCGTTTCTGGCTTGCAACAGTTTTGCGTTTATTTTCTTTAAAGCCAAAATTACTATCAAACAGGTTCAGGAGTTCAGTTTGGATGAATGTCATTCCAGAGAAAAAATGAGAGGCTGGTCGTGTGGTCCCACAGGAGATTCATTTGCACAGAACTAGTACAACTTCATAACACTAAAACCTAAAATTTTGCAGAACACAGTAAAACATAGAAATAAAAAACTCAAATTCTTAAGAAGTGGTCAAATCAGGAGATGCAGATTATTTTTTTTTCTTCTGGGACTGGAAATAACCATTACTGTTATGCAGTGCTCAGACCAAAAATAAAATGTGACGTTTTGAAATGCATACAATCTGGTAAAATACAAAATATTTAATAAGTATGTAAATTGGTCAAGCTGCTTCCCCAAGGAGGAAAGCTTCAGTCATGCTTTACAGCCTCATTCACTTACACAAATACTTTAAGAGGATCAAGGATGGATTTTAAGTGAAGTTAAAGTTTAATGAGAAATATATAATCCTTCAAGGAAGAGATTTTGTCATCTTCATTTATAATTTCTTATAAGTTTCAAAAGTAAGGAGTTGAGGGAGTAGCTTTGTGAAGCTTTGGGCATAGAAACTAAGAGAACTGAAGCTGTCCACCTGAATCCTGCAGTCAAGGATGTAACAAAGTGTAGAAATTGATGGTCTTTTCTATTGATCAGGGAGTTCTGGATTTTCCCAAGGATATATGTAAGTTCCCTGTTCAACTCATTCCTATAAGATTCAGACATAGTCTTCTGACATTTCCTCTTTGGGTAGACTGGCAACTTGAAGGGACATCCAAAGTCACCAAGACTTAAGTCATGTGTCATATATCCCCTTTTGAAATCACTTCAGGTTCCACCTTATAGTATTTAAGTGTTCTGTTTTGCAAAGAAGCTGAATCTTTTTCCACTAAAACCTCATTTCTTTAGCAGTTAGGAACCATATTTAAATTTCCAGAATAAACTCATTGATATCTAAAATACACCCATATATCCATACATCCTCTTTAAAAATAAGAAGTTGTATGGTAGACAGAACATAGGAGAGTTTAGGGAAAGTTTTCCACACTCTTAAACCAGCCCTGACATCAGTCCTGCTTTTGTGATATGTTCAGTTTCTGGAAACTGCTTATGAATTAAAGATAGTTTCATACAACATGTACAGTGTCATGTTCTCATGATACAGGTTTTTTAAAAGCCAGCAACAGTCCTGAAAAAGCTGTGAATACTAAGGAAGCTATTGAAGGAAAAAGAAATGGTTAGGTAAAGAAAATAAGAAAGAAAATAACCCAGAAAGTACCTTTGCGCTTTGGAAGCACTATGGAATACCCCAGCAAAGGGACATTTATATTTTGTAACCTAGTTCTGGGTTGTAAGGGAGGATATAAAAAATAAATACAGATTGAGAATTGTTGAAGCTAGAGAGTGTTTACAACAAATGAAAGGATTGTTTGGGGGCTGGAATCAGAAGGCAGAAATTTCCCCTGACACATGCTTTGCTCTGCACGCTTGTGCATTGCTCTGTTAATTTTCACCCTGTTTCTCTGAGTAATTTCACACTAGAAATAACTGTTCTTCCTGCTCCATGTGCTCACACTTTGCATGTGGGAAAGTTCAAAGCAAGTTGATAAAGACCTCAAGAGCCTGTGGGGTTCAAAATTTACTTTTGTCCCTACCAGGAAAACCATTATCTCGTGCTTCAGTGATGTCTGCTCAGAGACCAGCATTCTGCTACAGGTGCCCATCAACTTGATAAAGGCCTGAAGAGGTGTTGTGGTGATGAGGAAAGTGGAATTGAGTGAGAATAGTTTCTTTTATTCAAAAAACAAACTAAATCTTCGTTAACATCACATCATTTACACAGCACAGCAGTCAGATTTTCTTATCTTCTCTGACTTCACCTTAGCTGCCCATACGGGGAGAAGAGAAGGATGAAGAGAAGGACTGTGAAAGGGGAAGGTCTGAGAGATCACAAGCCCATGAGGATCTTTATTTTCCTCCTCAAAAGCAATAGTTTCATAGAATCCATTTCACTGTTGTCTTGATCAGGATACTGTAATATTGCGTAAGGTTTTCTGGAATATGGCGTATGTCCCATGGCAATACACTGAATACCAGTTTCCTGACTTATCCACCACAGCCAGAATCACTGCTTCACCACCATGTAGATATGTTGCTCATCTCTCACGCTGAACTCGGTGGGCAGACACAATTTCTACAGCCCAATGGTGAAGAAGTTTGGTGCTCCTCCAGGTGTGTTAGGCAATTATTGCCAAATTCACTCTCTACACAGGTGCGCAAGATTTACATAGATACTTATGGAAAGTTTCATGTCCCTTCATTTTAGCAGTTCAAAACCAATTTGTACACTGTGTTTGGGCAACTAAATCCCCCCAAGTGTCAGTGGAGAGAGACAGTCACTTCTGGAGCAGGGTCAGCAGCAAGCAAATCATTTGCCATGTGGACAACCTTCTCCATCACTGCTGATGAGGACTAAATTAGTGTCTAGGTCAGACCAGCTGCCTATCTTCTATGTGGCCAAAGTTCAGTGCCATGAACCTAAATTCAAGAGATTAGCACGAAATTCAAAATACTTGCTGTTCAGAACTGACATTCCCCTTCTCCCAGCTCCCTCAGTCAATGGAGATGTGTGAGCAATTATTAAGATGATGTACTTCAGGTTGGTTTTCAGTTTGGTGTGGTTTGTTTTTTTTTTTTAATTATTATTATTTGATTATTATTATTTTGTTCAAACTCCTACCTTTCCACACTTTTTTTTTCTCATGGGGAGTGCAGGAACCTTCGTCTCTGCAGTCATTTACCATCTCCCTGCATCTCATCTGTGCAGAGCAGTACGCAAGACTTTTTCTTTAATGTAGTCGTAGCCCGATACCAACGTGAAACCAGAGAGAGCTGTATATGTAAGTAAATGCCTACTGAAAATTAGTTACACAGGCTGGCAGTCAAGCAGTTAAACCAGGCATGGAAATGGTTTGCAATCTGTTCCACCACTCTCTCAAGTTTCCATTGTGAAAGTGGGATTATTTTTCAGCAAAACGGCTGCCCTCCAGTACCAGCCTCGGGAATTAGTGTAATTAAAAACAACAACAAAAAAATTTTATTGTTTTTAAATATATCTCTCAGCTATGAGGGAAAGGAAAGGAGAAATCTATTGCAAATTAGAATATTTCTCCTTACTATTCACGCTTATTAGTCTGTATCCAGTCAGGAGCCAAAGAAGCTGGGTTTGGTTTCTTGTACTTGAGACAGTCTTTGCTGTTTAAAAAGGAATACGTCCTCGGTGTTTATTCATGGTGACCACAAAATGTTCCTCATCGCTGCGAACCGCTGGGCCGCTGGGAAGAGCAGAAAGGGTGCGGCATTCCTCAGCAGCAGGAGCAGCCTGTGCTTGGTGATGGTTGAGCAGAAACGTTACAGCTTTTAACGAGTGTCTCCCATGACCTTCCTCAAGGACACCTCCTTGCAGAAGGGAGTAGGGATGTTGTTTTCCCGGTTTGCTGTGTGTAGGGTGGCTCTTAATGGGATTTCATGTCAGACCTAGAAGTCTGGGGGAGGTTTAATAAGCATAAAAAGCTAACGTTCCCCCCACTTTACCCTGAAATCCACTTTCTCGGGAGAAGGGCAAACTGTGCCTCTGCTCTAGGTTAGCCTGAACACTCAGAACAATCAGGACGAGGCCTTTGTGACAGCTAAGTCCTGTCTTTGAAAGGGAATTGGCTGTTCCCTAAGCAAGCAAATGACATGTAGTGAAGATAGAGAAAAACTCGGGAAAAAAATTTTCAAACTTCAATTTTACTTCAGTCACCTTCCATCATATGAAAGCTTCTGCTGTGTACACAGTTGAATGTCCTTTTTATCATCTTTAATGTCCAGCCTCAGAAACCAGGACAAATTAAGAAAAAGAAAAATCCACAAAGATCCACAGGTCTGCTCAGACAGTCTAAAAGCCACAAGTCACTAGAGACTGAGAGGCTGTTATGGGGAAACGGCACTTGACTGACTACTTCTTATGTTGCTGCCTAACCATCTGCAACTGGTCAACATCAGGGATAGGATGCTGAAGGACAAGATCCAATGGTCTCACTCAGTCTTTCTTATGTTATTTTTCAATACCAACAGTTTTATGATGTTTATTTTTCTATTAGTTCTGCAGAAACGCAGCTACTTCAGGAGGATGCTTTAGGGCAGTCAGTAATGCCATGGCACAGCTTGAATAGGAACTGAGGAGTATTTTTATGCTGTTGCAACAAGAGATGGGAAATCAGATAGAGATAATCAAATCAAGCAAAGTGGATTTAGTGAGGCTATGAAGGCTGCAGCTTTTGATTCCAACAAGAACAGACCATCACTACTGAATTTGAATGGCCAAGGTCATAGGGGTAGATCTTCCTGCTGCTGGGACTAAACTGTGACTTTGGTCCAAAAGGAAAAGCAAAGAGCAGAAAGGAGATGTGAACGAAAAAACCCCACCTGCGTCTCTACACAAGAGAGCAGGGCAAGATAATTCAGCTGGTGAGGCCAGAAACATCCTGTAACAGGAGCTAGCAGTTACTAGGCATGCCTTAAAGGTTGTTGTCATCAGTCCATACCCAGTTAGCCATCCTTCCCTGACTGCCAACCAACGTGTGCCTGTGTGTGCAAGGCAAGGTAAGTCTCCCAACCATTAAGTCATGGGGAAGCAGGTGTTTCCAGTATCCCATCCCTGTGGGGCGGAAAGTACTGTCCACATTAGCACATTTGGCAGCACAATCCGTGTCAGAATTTCCCATCTCCTTTCAGACAGCAGGCAGCAGTTTAATTCCCATCTCTTCATGGAGCCATGTTGCAAACTGAATTAACTAAACATCTGCAAGGGAGGAAAAACAAACAAAACCCCACCCACAAATCCCCTAAATTGCATCAATCTCTTATTTTTAAAGTCAGCTTATTTCATTGACCTGTTTTATAGCTGCAGTTAGTAAAATATAGTCCTGACAGGAACAAATGATTGGGAGCAGGGAAAGATGAAAACCACTTAAATCCACTTTGCCACACAGAACTTGCAGGCGTGGAAGAAAACCTAACGAAACATTCATGCCTTGAGAATTAAGTCCTTACATTTATATGATATCACCTATAGCAAAGTGCTATTCTGGCTTTACTCGTGACAAAATAAACTTTTGAGACAAGTATTTGCAAAGAAACAGAGGGGACAACAGCCACCCCGCCACCAACTTCTTCATATGGACGTGTAATTTAAAGATTTATGAATTACGGCACTGTCCTCCAGCCTCCTAACCTGCATCATCCTGCCCAATTTAGCCGTGCTCGTGGAAGGAAAATAACAGTGTGTAGCTCCTTCTGGGTAATCCCCCCCTCCAGATTCCAGTCCCCATTTGGATACTGGCTCCGGTTTCACCAACAGCTGTGGATCTGTTGTTACTTCAATCCAAGAGCGGGAATTGCTAGCCGAGACTATTCCTGAAGTAACCTGCTGGTGCTGGTGTCGTAGAATGGTTGGGAAACAGATGCTCCTATTCTTGTCAAGACCTGAGCATCCCAGGCAATAAATATTGATATATACACAACATAATACAATATATATATTACATACATAATTATATACATTACATTATATATAATATGTATTTATATAGTGTCCCTGTGTATGTGTGTACGTTTACGTATTGTAGATCAATACATAAAACGTCAAGAAAATAGGGGATTCCCTGTGAGAATCGCCAGTATTTTCTCATCATAGTGGTTTTTGATCAACAGCATTTTATATTCCCTTCTTTTGACCTGTTTTAATGTTTCTTTCTTGGAAAACTGAAGAACACTTCGAGTCTGAAAGCTGAGTAGTGTGTTAGTGACAACCGATATATTAGGAATTTACATATCATTGCCCTAAGGTTTAATTGTGAAAAATTGGGAATCCACAAATATCACTTACAATTCTTACAGTATTCCTCAACTTTTCTGGTTTCTGCTAACTGACCTGGGTCTTCGGTTCAACACAAAGGCAGGAGGCATGCTTCCAGTCTGGCTTATGTCAGAGGACCATGGCCCAAGTCCCGCAGTCTAAAAAAAGGTGACATGGCTGTAAGAGTTTTTGAGGAAGGCAATGCCCAAGGCCAGTCATTCAGCAGGTGTAAATCATCAGCTGGGAATTTGGCCCTGCATGTGCAGGTTAATATTAATGCCAATATATAAAAGTATTTCATGGCTGCCTCAACTAATTGCTAAATGAAACTCAAGTGAAAAATTGAAAGCAAAAGGAAACACCACTATAAAGCTTTTTTTTATTTTTCTCCTTTTTCTTTTTTTTTTTCCCTCTTTTTCTGAGCTGCTGTGCAGGTGTTTCATTCTCCAGAGGAGAAAAATGTTTGACAGCAAAGGATATTTGTGTTGGCAGTATCACTTGATCCATGTTTCAGGAGCCAAATTGAAAACATATTTTCACAAGGTACAGCCGTAGATCATTAGAAGGAGCCAACTTCTGTGGGTTGCACAAGTATGTCTGAGAGAGACCAGATGTGTAAATTAAAACATACCCCAAAACTTGATAGAAATTTATTTGGGGATGGGAAAAGTCAGTAAAGGCAGCAGATTTTTGTGTTGCCATCTCTGCTAACCGTCCAGGATTTGTTTTATCTGCTGCAGTACATTATTATATGGTTGGACTTTGCTGTTCTTTCTGCAAAGAAAGCTCTACCCCATCTTTCTTCCCACTGGTTGGTTTCCTGCTGTTAGTAAAGGATAATCTCATCCCTCAGCAGCTGGTCTTGAGAGTACATTGCATGGTCCTCCCTATCCGCATCAGCATAGACCCAAAATGACACAACTCTCAGAGAAAATGCAGACATTTGAGTTTCAGTTTCCCCAGGGAACCCACAAAACAGGACTACAAATACCTGTTTGTTGTGAGTAAACTCAACATGCTACGGCATTGTAAACACCAAGCTGAATGGTGCAGTTGATTCTCTTGAGGGAAGGGTTGCCATCCAGAGAGACGTTGACAGTGTTGAGGCATGGGCCAATGTGAACCTTATGAAGTTCAACAAGGCCAAGTGCACGTGGGCTGGGGCAACCCCCAGTATCAATACAGATTGAGGGATGAATGGATTGAGAGCTGAGAAGGACTTGGGGGTACTAGTGAATGAAAAATTGGACATGAGCCAGCAATGTGTGCTCGCAGCTCAGAAAGCCAATCATATCTTGGGCTGCATTAGAAGAAGCATGGCCAGCAGGTGGAGGGAGGTGATTCTCTCTCTCTACTCTGCTCTGGTGAGACCCCACCTGCAATGCTGTGTCCAGCTCTGGGGTCCCCAGCATAAGAAAGACATGAACTTGTTAGAGGCCCTCCCAGAGGAGGGTCACAAAAATTGTCAGAGGTCTGAAACACCTCTTCTATGAAGAAAGGCTGAGAGAATTGGGCTTGTTCAGCCTGGAGAAGAGAAGGCTCCAGGGAGACATTATTACAACTGTTCAGTATATATAAGTTAGAATCATAGAATCATAGAATCACTAAGGTTGAAAAAGACCTCTAAGATCATCAAGTCCAACCATCAACCGGACACCACCATGCCCACTAAACCATGTCCCTAAGCGCCTCATCNCTACCCTCGAGCAGATCAACACTCCTGCCCAACTTGGTGTTGTCTGCAAACTTACTGAGGGTGCACTTGATCCCCTTGTCCAGTTCATTGATAAAGATATTAAACAGAACTGGCAGGGCTACATACTTGTACACGTGTTTTCTTCTGTCCCACATGACCTATGGCAAGCATCACAGTGACTCCTGGTAGCCCAGAAGGTGCTTCAGGTACCATCATTTTTCTCCCATGACATGGTGATGTCGTCAGAGCCACACCTGGCAGCAGGCACCAATTTTATTGCACAAAACGAACATCCTCATTAAGGGAAATCAGACTTACTCATTTCCTAGCACTGTGTAGAAAGACACCTTGTTTCACTTTTTAACCCTATTTTTGATTCGAGTAATTCTCAAGGATTCCATTATATATGTCAGGAACAAATCTCTGAAGAGAAAGATACTAAAATATGGCAAACAAAGGATTCTTATCCTCTCAAGAAAATAGAAAAGTAACTCAAGCATTACTAACATTGTAGAGTTCAAGCCATTCTTGACATGAGAACATGAACCTCCCTGGAATTACTTCCATTTGGTTTGGAGGTTGGAAATTTACTTTTTGCTTTGAAAAAACATTGTGGGTTTTGTTTGGGTTTTTTTTTTTTCCTGCAAAGCAAGCAGTAGTCTGTACTTCTTTAATAAGTTTCTCTAACTTTCTTTTTATTATAGTAGCATTTTCTTGATTATATTTCTTAATGTATTTATTTATTGACCTATCATGCACCTAATATAATATTCAGAATCCAATCCACCTTGCCACAACTTTTAAAGTGCTTATCATAAGCCTTTAATACTATTAAGTGTTTTAAAGAGTCTAATCAGGACAAAAATCCAGAATACTCTGATTAAACATATGCTTGACAGTATTTGGAGTTTCAGACGACCCTTGTTTGCTTTTAAAAACTAGATTGATTTTTCACAGTATTTCCAAATGCAGCAAAAATCTATTAGATATATGAGAAAGTTGCTTGTTAATTATAATTGTTAGCATTAATGACGGTAGAGTTCCAGCTAGATGCTGGAACTAGCTAGAAAAGAAACATCAGTCCATCTTATTAATAATTCCTGAGTCAGAGAACTGCACTGATGAAAAATGCCATTTATTTTTAATTCTCCATGAAAATATTTCACTGTGTCTTAATAAAACATGTAACGTTGAAATCGAAATACTAAGAGTTTTAACATTATTTTTCCAGATGAGTTTTTTTTCTTCATAGTCATTTACCTCTCTGGAACTTCCCACATTTCTCAGATGCTTTCTAGGGCTCTTGCTAACAGTAGTCCCATAAGCGGTGGAGATTCCCAAGCAGCGAAGGCAAGCTGATAAATCTGCAAGGTGTCATTTTTTAACTCATGATGGTGCTGCCTCAGAAAGAATCCTTTCTCAACAAACTAATGAAGCTCAGATTTAAAGGAAATTTGGACATCTGAATTTCACCAAAATGAACAATGCCATCACAGTTCAAGCAGTCCTAGTTGCAGTTGTAAAGAAACTGCATGAGTATGGAGGAAATGTAACTTTATTATTGCTGTATTTATATATTTCTCCATAATATCTACTATTAGACATGACTAGAAACTGAATAGTGGACTCAATAGTCTGACCCAGAGAGAGGTTTTCACAGAATGACAGAATGGTTGACTCTGGAAGGAACCTCTGGGGGGTCATTGTGTCCCACACCCCTGCTCAAGCAGTGCCACCCTGAGACATTTGCCAAGGACCATGTCTAGACTTTTTTTTTTAATATCTCCAAGGATCTTCACAAACTCCCTGGGCAACCTGTGCCAGTGCTCAGACACTGTCATAGTAAAAAAGTGTTTTCTGTTTAGATGGAACCTCCTGTGTTTCCATTTGTGCCCATTGCCTCTGGTCCTGGCGCTGGGCACCACTGAAAAGAGCCTGGCTCCGTCCTCTTTGCACCGTCCCTTCAGGAGGAGGTGCAAAATATATTTACATACATTGATAGGATCCTCCCTGAGCCTTCTAGAAGGGCAACGAAGCTGGTNGAGACTTTGCGTCACTGATCGTCACCCTCTGGGCCATGTCCATTCAGCCAGTTTTCAAACTACTTCACTGTCTGCTCATCCAGCCCATGCATCAAGAGATTTACTATGAAGTTTTTATGATGTGAGACAGTGTCAATGGCCTTCCTGAAGTCCAGTTAGACAATATTCATTCCTCTCCCCTCACTTATCCACTGTTCTTCCCTCATCTACAGGCCAGTCACTTCATCATAGAAGTTTTTCAAGTTGGTCAAGCATGACTTCTCCTTGGTGAAGCCATGCTGACTACTAATGATTTTCTTGTCCTTAATGTGCCTGAAAATGGTTTCCAGGATTAGCTGCTCCACCACCTTCCCAGGAATCGAGGTGAGACTGACCAGCCTGCAGTTCCCTTGGTCCTCCTTCTTGCCCTTCTTGAAGATGGGTATGATGTTTGCTTTCTTCCAGTCTTCAGGCACTTCTCCTAGTCACCATGATCAAAGAAACATGCCCCCTTCTTTGTATCCTTCTGCATAAACTCCTGTGCAGACTGCTGCGTCTGTTGGCTGCCTCTTTTAAATGGCCTAGTGGATCAAATCCTTAAATTCTCTATTTCAGTTTCTTTTTTGAAGTAGAGGTGCCTATTCTTTGGGAAATAATCTGTGTCTTGCTGCTATACCTGCTATACCTGCTATACCTATATTATGACCGTAATTTAGTGTAGATAATGCACACCTCAAATAGCTTGCACCCAAATTAGCTCAAAGGGAAGCCAGGAATCACCATGAGAAAGGCTAGAGGAGCTCATGGGAAGTAGGACTTTCGGCAGAGAAGAAGGAGGTTAGGAGGAACAATGATTCTAAGACAAATTTCCACTGTTTCCAACCATGTCTATAAGCCATGTTGCTGTTTATATCAGGCATCTTTTTTTTTTTTTTTTTCCTACATGAAAATGTAGTACTATTATTCAGTATTGTAAAAGTGGTGTAAAGTTTGCAAAGTGGTGATTGCTCAGAAAGTCATCCCTGGGTTAGGAAGTTCCCTCTTCTAACACAGAACAAATTACTTTCACACAGGAGACAATAGATGGCAGGAAATAAAAAAAAAAAAGGCACAAGAAAAGGATTCAGAGTGCATAGCCTGGAGTCCTGAGTTGCTATTGTAATTTAAAGGACTAATTAATTTAAACTGCTGTCCTCCCTTTCTGTTTTCAAAAATGTCAAAGTCCAAAGCAGCCTGAAGTAAAATCTGTCCATCATTTTGCAATACTCTGTTTTCAGTTCTTTAGTTATATAGCACCAGTTTTCAAGCCTCTTTTCTCTGTCTTGCTTTCCTTCTCTGCTGGAACTCCAGTGTGAATGTACATTTATTTCCATTTTTGGAACCTAATCTCCTTTTCTGGCTGTGATTTATCACTACAGCTGGTCCAACAATAATTGTTCTATTTCTTTTAAACATACTTTTATCTCCAGTAGCATTCACTTAATGAAAGCAGAGACTTTGGGTTTTAAATATGTATGGGGGATGGATACATAATGAATATTTATAGATATTTAAAATATTTAGAATGTTCAGAAATATGTTTATATTTTTTTCTATTCAGCATAAATGCATTTTTATAGTGTTTTCAATACTAAAACATTTTTGCTCTATTTTGGCATTCATCTTGCTCTGTTGTCTTTTTCCATATATCTGTTTGACTAGACCTTTTAATAGTTCAAGTCTAAGACTCCTAAACAAAGCACTCCAGGAGGTATTAACGTCAGATGGATATTGAGGTTCCTTTTTTCTTTTTCTTACAAAAGCATTTATTTATTTATTCTTAAGAAAAATCTCGACATATTTCCATGGAAACTTGTAGTTCTGTAAAATGCAGCAAATACATAGTAAATATAGACTAAGTTCAGTTCTGAGAAAACTGAACTCCAGATACCTAAATTCAACTAGTTTATTAACAGCAAATGGTGAGCAATTTAAATAAATTGTTTCTTTAGATAGAAGTTAAAACATGTGGGGATTTGTTTTGGTTTGGTTTTTTTCCCTAATTTGTGGGCAGGATTTTTCTGAATTTAGTTCTCTGAAAATGAGATATCTCATCTAATGTAACCCTGCAAGCTAACTTTTACATTTTCAGCACAGAAGGATGCAGCAGAATGTGCTCTGGAGATGCCTGTGTCTCTGTGTCTCTGTACAGAAGGTGTGTGGACAAGCAACTGCAAGGAGGCACCTAACTTTTCAATAGCCAAAGTGAGGTAACATGAGTCCTGATGAGAGCGCTGACCCAGAATGAACATTCTCAGAGATTTTAAATGTTCTACTGATTTTTAATGAATAGTCTCATTTCTAAACATTATGCTGACTTGGTTTTAACTACCTCTTTTTTTTTTTATAACCACAATACCACAAATGTAATAAACAGTTATAGCTATACTGACTACTTTATGATAAACAGTCCCTGATTCAATATTAATGGCACTGCTTTTTAGATTGAAAAATGCATCACACTCTAGCCAACCTTAAGTGCAATGCATTGTGGGTGCAGCATCTCAAGAATAAGGAAATTATTTATATATTAAGATATTTATTAATATTCATTTTGACAATTCCTTTATATAGGTTGTATACCTGCTACATTATATGGTGTATTACACATAGTTATATCACTTATAGATATCTAATGTAGTTATGTATATAAACATTAACATGTATATATCTGATGTGGGCAGAGATACATGACTGGTTACTGTAAGATTACGCACTGAGCTATTACTTCAGTGGCACTGTGTGGCCCTCAGTCCTCAAAGGACAAGTCCACCCTGTGACTCCTTCCATGCTCTTTATAAAATTTTATAGTCCCAGCTTTGTGACTTTGACAGACTAAAAATACAGTTTTAAACTGTTCTAACCATCAGCGAAATGTTTGATGGGGTTTAAATACAGCACTTGAGTCTTACTGTTAGAGTAAAGTGTGGACTTACAGGTTTTGTTGGACTGAGGTCTTCATGGCTTCAATTTGAACTCTCAAGGGTCAAGATTTTTTTCCCATCTGTAGGCTGCCCAGTAAAGTTTAGCAGAAATTTCTTTCAAGAGTAATTGCTTTTCCTTGGATGAAAAAGGAGGTGAAGTACATTGCTGTTCAGCCACTAGTTTCTCCATGAATATCACCAAGAAAAGCATATTGAAGAAAAGTGTAAACAGATTAATATCAGACTGCAGAGCTGGCTTGCACATGGCTTTCATCATCCTCAAGAACAGTTCCCGGCCCATCCAACAAAACAGTTTTCGCTTCCACGTATCCATGAAAAAGTGCACACAAGGACTTAGTGTGCCTGAGCTGAGGAGACATACTGCAGAGGTAAACAGCAGAGTTTCACAGCCCTACATGCAACCGTCACGCTCATTGAGGCAGAAGACGTCAAGTTAGGGAAGGAGTGGGAGAAATTCAACCTTATAGTCAGAGCAGACTGTGCAAGGCAAGGAACAAGAGACCTTTCCACCTTGCAGCTGGCTGAGAAGCTGGAGAGACCTCCAGTTCTTACAACCTTTTGTTTGGTCAGGCCACTGCATCCTAATTAAGAAAATAAGCCAAAATCTCAGTGCAGCAAGAAAGGGATTTGGACTAGAGGGACACTGGAAGCTCCTATGTGATCTTTCACATCTGTGACTTTGTTTACCCTCTTCCACCACTCCTTTGGACATGGTGGTGATTGTGCCAGGGAAAGGAAAGAGATTACCCACCAGAGCTGCTGCTGAATGAATGCTACCATCTCATCTCTGCCCATAACTGCTCATCACTTCAACTGAAAAAGGAGGCAAAGAGCTACCAGGCAGAAGAAGTGACATCTCTGCACTGTGCAGCGGAGGAACGGTGAAATGCACAGAGGAGAGGATTTAGCCTGTAAGCTGTTTGTCTCTCTTGTCATTGCCATTAATCAATCCGTGCTTAATGCCATTTCTTTCGATTCACTAACTCTCTGCTGCCAAGTCAATATAACCCTGTCCTCCTCACTGTCTGTCTGTCTCCTGACTTCACCTCCTTCCTGCTTTCTCTTCTTCCCCTGCCCCCCATTCTGCCTCCAAAAAGCCATGTGGCATGAGTTAATGGAAAGCCAAATATTTCATATAAGAATTTAAGTCATTGGTCTGGACATCAGACTGGAGGCTCCCTCAGGCATGGACCATGTCTTATTTTGTGAACATCATTACAAAATCACCTTTAACCTTATACTGTCCTGAACCTGAGGCACTGGCCGTGACTGTAGTAGTCACTACAGCCTGTTAGAAAATGCCAGAAATTTCCTGTTGAAAAAATTGTTCTATTGAAATAGAAATGCTCTGTAAGGAAAGAATGATTTTTGCCAAAATTCTCCATTGGGAAAGTTGAAATGTCTCCTCAAATGTACCACAAAGGTTTTGGGGGAGCCCATTGAAGATATTGGTTCATGGAGTTCTAGTCTGGCCAAGATATAAGGCTTGAAAGGAGAACGACTGAGAAGGACTACAGCTTCCATAAAGCTCATAGCAGAGATCAAATGGCTCTGAGATGGAAAGTTTTCTTCTCAATCATTTTTGTCAGACCTTTCCATTCCATCAAAAACTACAACATGTTGACTTTTTATTACAGCTTGTGGTAAACATAATACATGGCAATACAACAATTTTCCTGTAATATAGAGATGACAGTTTTTAAAATCTGTTCCACCTCAAAACCAGAAATGACACCCTCCTACTTTTCCATCATATGCAGAATACTTAAGTTATATACTGCAGAGCATGACTTCTCTATCTATTGATAATATTCATAAATATTTGCTTTGTACTGTAACGTCCCACTGACCGTAAAGCTGAGCTGCGCTCAAGCTGCAGAGCCATAATAGCATTATCTGGGGATGTACCAGGATGTACGATCTCTGTAATGGTACTTCAATAATTGCTTGTCATATTTAATCAAGTAGTCTGAACTGGTGATGTGACTCTTACTGCAGGTAGAGAGAAGGAACATTTATTTACAGAAGAGTAAAGAATGACTGACCATGATAAACCAGTCAGGTATATGTGCAGTCCTTGGAAGTGTGCTGTGTGCTGTTGTACAGAAAGCTATAAAACTGCTTAGTCTATACTCATTGAAGACCAAAATGTTTCTGAGTGAGCAAATACTGATGAAAGTGAATGGTTTGTTACACAGAAAAGATAAGTATGTCTGATCTTAAGGCATTCCCCTCATATTTATTTATCTCACATATTATTATTCTTTTTCCTGAAAGCTCTCCAAAACATTCACGTTTTTCTTTTGAGGTTTTGCTTTTGGCAAGGAATTCAGAAGAAATTGGTGATAATTTCCTACCAGCTTGTAGAAAATGTGATCTTTGATCCTTTTCTTTCCTTAGAGAAGAGTTCAAAATCCAACATATTGGAATTAAATTTACAGCTAATGAGGGGAGATCTAAAAAAAATTTAAGAAAATCAGTCAATCGTTGTAGAAGGTTATTCTTCTTTCAAGTAAAGATGGACATTGTTTTAAATTATATAAATACCTTCCTTCAAAAAAGTAAATGGAATTAAATTTTCCTGATATCATTACAGGATGTCATAAGGACACAAAACAATAAAAATGCTAAAGTAATTTAAAAAAGCACAAATAAAGAAAAGCAAAACTTCTCTGCACCTACACATTTACTAGGAAAAGAAAATGACAGTACAGTAGTGAGATACAATGAATAAACAAATTTCAGGTTAATCACTGTTCCTGTGTTCACTGACCTGCTAAGACAGAGACAAAGAATGGAAGAATTTAGAAATACAATAGAAGTAGGTTTCAAAAGAACACTGAAGCTCATAGAAATTTTTACATCCTTGAAGGTGCAGTGTCAAAAACTATACTGTGAAGATAAGAAAATATAGAAACCTCCTAAGTAGAAGACTTATTCTAAAAAAGAGGAAAGTTAATCTTCACAAATAAGTAATGGCAGTGCCTGGAAGAGAATTCCTTTCAAAGTTTACACGGAGGTGAGATGACAGGTGACCTTCACACAGGTAAAACATCTTGGTCTGAAATTATAGCATCAGCAAAATTTGCAAAAATATACAGAGAAAGTACCGCAGAGCTTCAGATTACCGTCCAGTTTTCCCGTTAGGTATCTATAACGATATAATTTTTTGACAAACAAGCTGCTTTTATGACATTTCTGCTGACTGTATTGGGGACCTACTACTTATGTGTCTCCATGATATTAACTCTTCCAAAATCTCACACTTAGGAGATTGTGGCTTTTGTGCCGTATCCGGTCTAGTTTGCTGGGTTTACATCACCTAGTTCTTGACGCCCTGTGGCTAGGCCATGAGTAACTCTCTCTGTATAGTTCACTGCTCAGCAGAAGGAGAGAGGTCTTTTCTCCAAAGCAATGTCACCCCGTCAGAATGGGGATGAGAAGAAAACTCAGGGGGAAGGAGAGGAACATGAACAATCATTCCTTGTTGTTTGTTTCTTTCTTTCTTTTCATTTCTCTCCCATGTCTATCTCTATGATGGGCTCTGCTTGAATTTTGGAACCCAGCATATTTTCTCCGACTGCTTGGCATGCATCAGTCACAGGTTTGCAACCCCCACGGCGTCATAAGTCTGAAGATTGCTCAGTAGAAGGGAAGTTGCCTTCTGCATCAAGAAAAACCCTGCAGAAGCACATGTCTACAGAGGGTAGGTTGAGGGTAAACAACTCAATTCCCCCAGTGAGGCATGTGGTGACACTGACGCTGTGTCTTAGTTTCTCCACCTGTAAATTGGAAATGAGAATTTGGTGTGTGAGGTTAATAATACCTGTTTAATTAATCCTGTTCATTAATCCCCTGTCAAAGGGTGGTGATGCAGAATAAGTTTTATGTCTAATTACTGCCTTTTCTTTTTTCTTCTTCTTTTTTGCCTTTCTTGTTTGCATGTGTTTATTGACTGTTGACAGCATCCAACTTGTCTGCTTTTAGGAACACGTCGCTTCAAGTCAGCATCTGCTCAGTGTTTCATTTTTAGCTCAAGAACATGTCGCTCTTCAGACACAAACAAGTGTTACCCCAACATCTGAATCTATTTGTGGAAAAGCGTGCTGAGGAATTAGGCTCCAAGAACATCTTTCACAGGGCTTATTAAAAAACAAACTGGTATTTTTTCCTCTCTTTCCGTCAAAATCACTCCAGGTTAGAGAGTTGTTCCTCCAGGCCAGTAGAATGCTTGCTATGTATCTCTGCTCACCTCCACCCTGATTAAACAATATCCACTTCCATGCACATATGTATTAATACCCCTTCCTCCTGTAGTGTTTTGATTTTATATCTTTGTCAGATTTCTGAAGACTGATTTCTCTAAATGTTGGAAGTTATCCCTTGACCAATGCCTAAATGAATTACAGCCTGATAATATGTGTCAAGTTCAACTAAGCACGCTGTATATGAGCAGGAGAGGGTGAAGCTGCTTCTGATGTCAAGTTAGAGTTCACCGTGTCAGCTTTGAAAGGTTTCTCTGCTGACCTTAGCACCCACGCTGCTGGCACACATGTGGCTGCTTAAAATAGACTGAAGCAAAGTTCATGTGCAGTTTTTAAAAGAAGCAAAAAAGAGAAAGAGAGGTATCAGGATAAAACCAATAAAAATGTTACTACAATTCTAATTTCTCCATTTCAGTCACTCACTAGTCTTTTCTGGCCTGGTATTTTTAGGTTAAGACTAGTGTCTTGACTTAACAGGTTAACAGGGATTTAAAAGTTTCAACTACACAGGTTGTGCTCGCTTCTTAGGTAACTTTGGTCGAAAGTCATGTAACTGCTGAGTCTGTGAACTTCCACAGCAAAATGGGGACAACAACTATGTCCCCAAGTGGGAGAATATAAATGTATCAATGAGCAAGTAGTGCCCAGATACTGAGGAACATGCAGGGACCATGGCATCGTTGCCTTCCCATCGATCAAGACCTGTATTTGTTCATGTCAGCAGGTGATGACAATGTGCCTCTATTGCATTTATTTGGCAAAAGACACAGAAAAAAAACCCCTCAGTTCAAGACTGGGACTTTCCAAATGCAGGAGCAGAGTCCAGCCTGTGTCTTGTCATGTTGATCAAGAAAAGATCTCACAACATCTACTCCGTGTTGCTGTGCTCTATCGCTCATCAGTCACTCTTTCTGTCCCCCACCCCATTAATCAAACAAGTCACAGATAATGTGAGATAAACAGTCTCCAATCCTCAGCACCACAGAGGACAGTCAACGTCACATAATTCTTGGGCTCCGTTATTATGTCTCCTTTTGTATGTTCTCCAGACTCCTGGTTATGCCTGGAAATTGGACAAAGTCACTCAGGTTTTAAGGAAACATATAAGAGGAAGGAAACAGTGGTAAAGGAATCTTCCATCTTTTAGGCAGAACTTCCCACACAGGGTTATATAATTGCTTCTGATAGCAAAGGGAAGCATACAATGTCCTTTCAAGTTCTTTGTCCCTGAAATGTTTGAGAAGGGAACTGAATCAGTTCTATCAATAGCAGTTAAAGATAAAAATAGAAGGTGGTCTTCTTTCTAGCTTTAACTATGAGATGCTGAGGCATTTTCCCAGCATTGAAAATAGGATTTCTGTCAATAAGATACGACTTGTGTCTACCTTGCTCCTTCTCCCTTTAGAGCTGACTTAGAAAGAAATGCTCAGACAGGTGAAATTTCCAGAAAAGATTCAAGCTCCAAAATACTCAATGGTGAAATTGGTATATTCTGTGCGACGAGCGAGGGAAGC